>JAPMOQ010008466.1:244110-256995 GCA_026543055.1 Argiope trifasciata
GTTTGTAAATGATTTTTTTTTGTTAGTAAAATTATTATTCAGTTCTGAATATTGCGTTAGTAAACAGTTTGGATAACAGGGATTCCAATGAAAGGAAACAAATCATTTCATTCTTAAGAACTTAGGACAATGTGTATATATTTTTATGCTGTATTTTTCATGAGTAAATTTGACAAAATGTTCAGCGATATGATTGTCTTAAAGTATATCTGCATGGATATATATCTTCTAGTGTTGATTAATATATTTTTATGAAAGGGAAGGGCTTTACATATTTGAAACTTATCTGAAATTCAATGGGTGAAAATGTCCTTTACTCTACCCAAGAATTAAATTTTATTTTACATCAATTTAGTTAAAAGAGTCGATGAATTTTTCCAAATAAAGATAAGAAAATGTCGTGCAGTTATAAAGGAGAATAAAATAAAGCAACATTGTTCTGAAGATATCAGAAGCATCTAAAAAAATGGCAGGAAACTCAAACAGCAGAAATGCTGGCCACTTGGGTTAAATATTAATTTGCAAATATACCAGGATAAATGAATAGTATTTTAAAAAATAAAATTGGTGCCTACTGAAATATTTTTGAATAAAATTCAATTTCAAGGAGGTACAGAGAATATATAAAAATTAATGAATCATAAAATTCCAAAAAATAAGCACATATTTAATAAATTTCATCCTATGTATATTTAACATAAGACAAAAAAGATTGCACACATGAGTTTTTTATATATATGTTTGAAAGTTAATTTTTCTAGTATTCCTATTATAAATAAAATAGAGAAGTTATTAGAAACTGAAAATACTACTTTTCTTTCTTTGAGGGGAAAAATTCTAGCCCCCTCCTCCTTCAATTTAAACTTTCACTGTAATTTTTCAAAGGATACATTAATAAACGATTCAGACCTAATACAGCTATATTCATTGCCAAGCACATTTATTTTTATAACACAATTCCTAATTCAAAAATTAATTATACTTTAATCCTTAACTATATCCCAATCACATTATTTCTTAATGAAAATGCAATCAATTCTAAAGTAACACTGTTCTATAACATTTCTGTAAATATAAGATTTTCTACTTCCTTAAACAATTGGATTATTTTTAACAATTGAAGAGAAAATCGCTTATTTTGAATTAAAGTACATCAACTTCAAAAGTTGTAGAAATCATATGAAAGAAATATTTAAAAATTTGCATTTAACTTTACTCAGTTTTCAATATAAATGATGATATAACAATATTTTTTTTCTAGGATCAGTAATAGTCAAAAACAAATTGCTGTAAAAAAAGACTTACCCGTGCTAGTTCTAACACGCAACACTGCATCAAAAGCAATAGGCTTTTCAACATCTCTACGAAGATCTTCAATAAACCGTTCACCATCAATATCAGCCTAAATAAAATAAATTATATATTTGCTGACCTCAAAAAAAAATATATCCTAAGAAGAATTAGTATGAAATCTTAAATTTTTAAAATGATATTTAATAAATGACAAGAATAAATTTTGACAAAAATTAGAGCTTCAGTTTAATAAATTACAAAATTTAAATTAAGCATGAAAAAATTGTAATAAAATTTAGAATGGAATTTTGGAAATGATTTAATAATAATTCTTTTTTCAAAACATTCCAATCAGAAATCTCTAACTCTGATAACATATTTCAAGGAGCCAAATTTAAATTTAATTGGTCATTTAAATACGATATTTATTTGTTTAACAAAAATAAGCATTCCTTTAAGTAATTGTTTCAATAGCATTTGAAAAAAAAAGCATTCATTATTTTAAGCAGAATAATGCTTGGATTTCAAGGCTAAGTTTAGTCATATTTCCATATTTATTTAGATCACAATAACAATTTTAGAAATTTGTAGTTGTTTTGATATCCTAAAATATCACCAATATAATCTCACATTATTAGATTCCTCATAATTTTTTTAATAAGAACTTGCAATATCTACGAATGACAGTTTTAGACTTAATTTAAGAATGCAGTAGTCTATTTCGAGAAGAAATTAAATGAATTTTTAATAGTATAAAAGGAGAGATGGTGAACTAAAACAATTACCTGGAAATATGTGTATTTGTATAGCTGGCCACCAGTGAGTCGGCAGACTTGGCCTAAAGTTGCAATATCAATATAAGCATTATTGAATAGGAACAAATCAACAGCACACCCAGCTTTTACACATTCTTGTCCAATATTGTTATAAAAAGGTGTTTGAGGTGAGAGTATTGTCTGTAAATAATAACATTTTTTAAAAAGGATTTTAAAAAATAAAATTAGTTAACCTATGCATATAAATGTTAGATAACTTCTGAAGTCATATCTAGTTTTAAAGTTACCATAATGAACAATTCAAATTCATCTAGAATTGGTTCCACTAGTTTTAACATTAACTAGTAGTATTTAGTACTAAACACTTCACATTTTAAATCTAATGATAGCTAACAGGAAGGTAAGTAAAAAAAATCAGTATTGTTTATCATAAAAATTATTTATATCACTGCAACAAAAAGTAATAACATAACGAATGAATAATATGAATTGCAGCGACACATATGAAATTAATATTCCAAAAACAATTATGATATTTATTTGTCCAAAAATACCAACTTTGAAGGAGCATATATTAATTCTTATCATAGATGTAAAATTATGAGAATGGGCATTTGCTAAAAATTGAAAGTTTCAACAAGCAATACATTCAAATAAAATAAGAGACAAATGATGAAGTATACTTGTACAAAATTGGAAATATAGTTCAAAAAGCAAATAAACGATTACAAAACTATGCATAACATGTACACCATATCCAATTTTCAACATGGGCTGGTTATATTCTTCTATCTTGGGAACCATGTGAACCTTACTTGAATCAATATTCAATTAATAATAATCGTAACAAAATCTTTTTTTTTAAGTCAAAATTTTAAAAGCACACTTTGTCTCACCAGATAAATTTTAAGATTAACAAAGCTTAATAGCCCTAAGCAATCTATAAAAAGCACAATCATCTTTTATAGTACAAAATCATCTTGCTGATGGATTAACAAAAACGCATAAAAAATGATTCAAGATATAAAATTAGCAAGGAGGGGAAGGAGATAACACAAAGAAAATAACAAATTAAAATATAAATCAATTTAAAAAATCCATTAAAAAAGAATTATAAAGAATTCATATTTTGCTTAAAAAGGGGAAAAAACATGCCTATAGGCAATCAGAGCAAAATGATTTTAAATACCTTTTCTTTATCCGTTCCAAGAAGCTTCCTGTCTTCTCTATTTCTTAATTTTCCCGGAGCTTCAGCAATTGGTAAAGTAGTATGGAAAACAAATAATTTCCCAGCACATTCTGCAGCCTTTAAAAAAAAGATTAAAGATGAAAAAATTATTATGAAAACATAACTTTTAATTTTCGGATTTATGGGGTAGGATTAATAACACTGAGAGTTCATACTGCTTATTTACATAAAACTTTTCATTTTATTTAAACTGGTATGGGTTACCCACTCAAACAATTTCTGTAAACAAAATATTTTAACAGGAATGGCATATTGCCAAAACTAACCCTTAATGCTTCCAGGCCAGCCTGTATTGCAGGGCCAAGAACAGTTTCTGTTTCTTTGGTATCTGCAAACATGATCGGAATCTGCTCCATCAAACTGAAATGAATGAAACATTAAGTGAGACATTTTATGAAAAATAAATTTGCAGAATGCAGTCTATTTATTAATTTCAGATAAAGCAACTAATTTTTATTCCTGCAACACCATAAATAATTTCATTTTGATATCCTACAGATATTGCACAAGAAGAATAAGAATGAGACATCACAGCAGAAGGAAACAGGCAATGATGCAGATACAATATGTTTTGATATCACTCAGTAATTTTTTAATATATAAAATGCAAAATAAAGTAATATTTGGTTTCAGATTTCAAGAAATATTTCTATTAGAAAAATAAGTCTTATCAGTTAAAACTTGCATTATATTTAAAGTAATCAGAAAAAATATATATCTATGTTTATTTCACAATATTTTACACATACATAATGTGGACTAAACATAACATGCACAATATTGTGACATAAATAATGGATAATCTTTTAAATGATGTTTAAATAAAATTAAAACTGGATGAAAGTTAAAGATCAGCATAAATTTTGAAAGGCAATTAAGATAGGAAGTTTAATAATATACATATCATATGAAAATTTTAACAATCAACTATAAAGTTTAATTCAACATTATATAGAGACAAATATACTTTTTGCTTCTTAAAATTATTGTTCATCAATTAATAGTTCAAAAAATGAATAAGTGAACAGAAATTTCTCTTAATGATGAAATTATTTTTTTAGTTACATATTTTACTAAGAGAGATTAAAAAAAAAAACACCAATCTGACTATCCATCATGACAGGAAATTTTCTTTCCATCCCACTGCTTTTTCTAAAATGTGTTATACATTTGTAATAAATAAACAATTCTGCTGTGCTTGGTTATTCTAACCACATCATAGCACATATAATAAGTGGTGTTATATTTAGGGAAAGAGGTTGGTACTTGAATGCATACTTCTTGATTCATATCTGAAAGATCTTATTTTAGCATGCTTCCTGTTAGTAAATGGCAATAAGGCAGACTCTTGAATGATCTGAATACCAGATAAGATAATAAATAGTTTATTATCTAATAAGTGAGTGTAAATAAAGTGAGTTTTTTCTTAATTTAAAAAAATTCACTCTGGAATATGTAATTATACATAAAAGCAGTTTTTCACTTAAGGCAATTTATGAATGTAAAATGTCAAATTTGCTAACATTTAAAGTGACTCAACACTCTCAAACACTGCCTTGGTGAGACTTTAATAAGTGATTAAAATCCTACTACTTTTTTTTATTGCTCACAATTTCTTAATGATAAAACTTAACTATCTAAAAATGCTTGCACACAAACAAAATTATATTCCATTTTTATGGTTAATTGAATGGGAAACAACTAACATTCTAACGTTATCCCTTTATTGAGAACATTGGTAGCTTTTGTCTTCTATTCAATCTTTTAGTCATAATTCAATACTCATCAAACATATGAACTTAAAGAGTTTTCAGGTGTTTTATTTGATATATGAAATATCTTAATAAAATCCATAACGTCAGTGTTACTTAAAAATAAAAACTTAATTATTTGATTTTTACAATACTGCAGCTTTTTATTTATTTCTCATATAAATTATATAGATATTAAACAGAATCTTTCAATGTTATTAATTTAAATGAGCAAATATTTGATGGTGCAATGAAAACTGTTTGAATTTCAAGCCACAATCAAATATATTGGATAAAATTATAAATTAAAAAAAAAATACTGAAATTAAGAAGCAAAATTTGCGTGGCAATTAAATTTATGTAATTAAGAAGTAAATTTTTTAAACGTTTTTTTTTTTTTCTTTTTTTCAACAAACATTTAGAAGGCATTACGAAATAAAGTCAAAATGTTGTTTGAAATTGCATCTGTCCCAAATTTTATATCTCTAGGTAAAATGAACTGTTATACAAATATATATATACATATTTTAATTTATAATTGGCACCAAGTATCCTAAATACTTAGAAAACTATGAAACCTATTAACACATTAAAGGTGGGGGATCTTGAAGAAAGTATGCAAAGTAATGCGGATCACGCAGATTGTAATACAATGACTCCCACCTTTAATGTGTTAACAAATGTGAAAAATAACCATATGTGATATTTGCAATGGTTTCACAATTCTTTTATATTTACAAAAGAGTGTGTAATATTTCTTCCTATCTCTGATAAATTGTCATAAGAAAGATTTTTTTTATGTAACTCTTTCACTTTTCCTAATATTTCCTTATGTTAATGTCTCTACAAAATTATGGGCAACAATTATGTAGTCATAGCATATCTAAGATATGCACATTGTATAAGTTACTATTAAGGAAAAGCAAATAATCTTTGAAGTTAAAAATTATGACTTTTTACAAAGGTGAAAGCAGTATCTGTTTTAGACTTCTTGAAATTTTCTAGCTAATTAGATTTTCATAAAGGAATATAGATATGAAAATATTTCTAAGAAACCTTGGTTTGTTTTGTTTTGGAAACTCAAACATAATGTGAAACTGAATGTAAATAATTTTAATCAATGGGGGCAATTTCTATGGTATAGTAATCTCTAAAGTAATCCATCAAACAACTAATCATAAATGAGAAAAAAAAAAATCCACCAAAGACCTGGAATATATTACAGGAAAATTTTCAGACATCATCTAAAATATCAAATGGATGATTGAATTGATGAATTTTTCTTGGCTGAAATGAAATCAGAAGAGTAATTCCTTAATTCTTTATTTAGACCAGCTTCAGAGTTGAGTGAAGCAAATAATATAAAAAGATGACAAACATCTTGTGTATAAGATAATCTTAAATTTGCCATATCAGTACAATTAAAGAATAAAACATTCATATCAGTTAAAAAGTGACAAATTTATTCAGATTATTAAGTGCAAATTTTATGCAAGTCAAGCGTTATTAAATAAAGATAGATAATATAATCAATTATAGAAAAGTGTTTATAGTGCATCTTTAAGAATTAATTCTATGCATACAATATACACAAGCCCTGATCAAACTATCAGTAATTCAAAAGTTATAAAATGTTTCATTTGTAAGACACATAGCAATTTCATTCACATTTGCATAAAAGTTAAATTAATTTTCAGATGAATGTAGAGCTAGATATCTTTTGCACATAAAAAAAAGAACAAAGGCATATCAAACTTTACTAATGTGTGACGTTCATAAATTTTCATGAAAAATTCCAGAAGTATTCGCTTTTTTTGTCATTTGGGAGTTCAGTTTGATGAACTTAATGGAAACTTCTTTTATCTCATCTGAATATTTTTCTTTTCTTTCTTTCTTTTTTTAATGTTTAACTCAATAAACATTTTTTCCCGTATATTAATTCATTATTAGTAACATTGAACAGGATTTTAATAATTCTTTTGAAATAAGATCCAACAAATTTTTTGAATCATATGTTTGTATACATCTTATGGTAAGCACTGAAAAATCAAAAATGGCTTTTGCAGTAGTAAATCACATCAAATCAATCAATCAATAACATGTACTTGTACTAAGAATTGTTAGTTATAATTCTGAAGAAATATATAACAAAATGTACAATCAAAGCAGAATTTAATGTTCTAAACATAATTATTTGTGGAACCGATCATCTGACAAATATAATTGAGTGAATAAAAACTTTTCAGAAATAATCCCTACAATCAGGTTGACACACCTATTTTGAAAAGTACCATGGTAAACCACAGAGAAAAACATATGGATATTTGTTACAATTTTATTAGAATTTAGTTGTCAACAAATATGATCCCACAAAACTGAATACACCAGATTTGTTTATAAAGAAATTTCAATTTATCAATCAAACTATCAGGTAATTGGTGCATTAGAATTTTGTAAATAAAAATATATGCTACACCTATTCAAAAAGCAGCAATTTGCTGGTAAATGTTGTCACAGTATTATTTTTGTATCTCATTTAAATTTGTACATATGCAGTTTGTGCTTTTTCTTCTACTTATAATAATGGAATAATAAAAACACTTTTTTTTAATACCTTCTGTGCTTTTTTTTTGTATTCCATTGTGCTGATGGATTAACAAAAATAATAAATTTTATAAAATAAATGTTATAAAATAAAATAAATATTCATTCTTACCTGTCAATTACATGAGAAGATTCAGAAGGATTAACTAGAAAACCATCCAACAATGGCATAAACATATCATTAACGTCAGACACAACTAACATTTGAGGTTGAGCCAAATTACTCTGTAAAAAATATACACAACACATTTTAGACGTGTATACATGAAAAAATTAAATCTAGCAGTATTAACTTATCCATAAAAATACAATTTGTATATAAATTATTTTAAATTATAGAGAATTAGCATCTTTTTGTGGCATATTGTTTAATCATCATCAATATATTTTAAATAATTGGCAAAATCAAAGAGCTATTATATCAACCATACTTAAAATACCAATTTTTCCATATTTATACCATAAGAAAATTAATGATACCTAAATATATCAACGATGGATGCCATTCTCAACAAAAATTCACTTTCAAGAAAAATTTCAAAAACTTTATATCACAGCACAATCTTTAAGTGAAAAACATTAGAAGAAATCACTATAAAACTTAATGATTTATTAAACAAAGATTTCACAAATTTTGTATTCATGTGGAAACTCATCAACCTACATGCGCCTAGTGCCTCCATTTTGCACAAAACTTCATATACATATTGCAAGATAAAATTTCAGAGCCATCCAATTAAATTTAACATTTTGGAAAGCATAAAAACCAGGAAAACCAATTAAAAAATCTACCACTACAATGGAGTCACAATAGCAGCTAGCTTTACTTTTGATAATATTTATTTCATCAAAATTGTTTAATTAATCAAAAGTTTTTTTATGAAGAAACTATAGCTGTTGTAAATTGTCATGATTTTTTCTCCAAGGAAATGTAAAGATAAATAATAATTCTTTATATTTTCCCTGAAAATTCAAAGAGGTTCAAGCAATCCCTGATGATATCTAAGAGGTAAAGAAGTAAGGGTTGGCAAATTTAGATTGGTTTTTAGAACACTGACCGGTTCGTATTCCTAATTACTTTAAATACATCAAAACGAAATGTTAAAAACTGAATGTATAAATTTAATTCAAAAGAAAAGCCAATTATTTTTTGTATTTACATGAAACATAAAAAAATTCTATAAAATACAAGAAAGTACTCTGAGGAATGAACAGGCACATTTGTTTCAAGACAAGAATCAATTGATCACATCAAAAGCAAATAACTATCAGCTACAAATACATAAATATATAAAATATTCAAAGCAAAATAAACAGCTTTAAAAACGTCCTATTTTCTGTTTGCTACAAGTAGAATTTCTAAAGAGCCTTAAATGAATACTAAATATATTGCCTGTATATAAGTAAATGGATAATTAAAAAAATTATTCTGAAATGTAAAGAACTATTTAAAATTTGAGGATAGTGAACATCACATGAATCCTCTCCCCGGTGGAAGTATGTGTAGATTTAAGATATATTAATAAATTCAAATATTTGGAAAGGAATTTTGAAATATTAATTACCTTGAATTGTTACCAAAGCCGTAATGTAAAAACAGTCATTTTTTTTTTTTAAAAAGCATTATAAAAATTTACATTGTGGGAAATGATAATATTAGTTAGAAACAAGAGTGATTTCAAGAGAATATATGAAACTTTCTCTAATATTCCTCATGGCTGAATTAAGCTCACCGGGAGCTTTTAGACAATGGAAGTCCTCTCCTCCCTTTCCTAAGACTGCTATAGTTTTTATCCATTTTCTATTTAATCACTATACAAACAAGTAGGAAATTTTAGGTAAATGAAATAGCAGATCATTTCCAAGAGATTTGGTTTCAATATTCTATATATTTATGAAAAGAATTCAGGGCCTCCAAAACTTGTAGTTATTCTACATTATTATCTATTTTGCTTATTTAAAAATCCTGCTCTGATCTATACATAGTATAAAATGAAGTCTCCTGAAAGTGTCTGTTTATATGAACCTTAAAAACTCAAGAAATAGTTAATGCATATTGGATATATTTATAGCATTTTGTAGAACATGTATCGGAAAAGGTTTTAGTACATTAAACTCATTTCAAAATAACAAAGAGAGTTTTTTTAAATTATTCTACATATGTACAAATGGCAAGAGCTGTGCTAAGAATATGTGATAGATTCCTTTGTTTATATTTTACTTCAAACAGTGATTCAGGTCTCATTATGCATGAAAGAAGGAAATACAACCTTGGTTGGATTTTATTAAATGCCGAAAATCTGCATTTGGGTACGACCTGAGTTTAACCCTCCCCCCCCCACTTGCCGATATGTTCCAAAGATCGCCAACCATGGTAACTGTATATAATGTCAAAAAAGAGGGTTTTGGACACAAGGTCTAAAATACAGATATTCATGAAAATCTCAGAAAATTTTATGATTGCAACTCATTTTATTTGTTTTTGAATACAAGAAAATAAAGCAAACAATGATTAAAAAATTCAAAATCAACCTTCTATAAATACAATACACTGTCCTTATTATTGCAAATTAATATGGAATAACATTTTAGTAATATCTACAGCTAGGTATCAGATGCAAAGAAAGTTGAGAGTGATGTTGGAAGTTGAAAGAAACATTCCATAATTTGTCATGTTTCAAGATATATCTAATAATTATATTAATTGTTAGAAATATGCAAAATATTTAATATTTCACAATTTTAAAAAATACATTAAATTTTTTAATGTATATTTTATGAACTTACATTAAGGTTATAGAAGTGAACAGCTGAACCATATGTGACAAATCCAACCCTTAGTTTGGATTCTTCAGCACCATCCTCTCTATCATAAATAATGTATTATTAGAAATACAATTTCCTTAAACTGGATGAATGTAAAAACAAAGCAATATGTTCATATTTACATACCTGGGCAATTTTGCAAGTATACTCTTCATATTATCACATAATGTTTTTACCATACCATTTCTAATGCTGTTATATGAAACATCAATTACAAATATAAATGCTGGACAATTAGGGAACTTCCCTTCCTGAAAAAGAGGAAAAAAATATTTAGATGCTAAAGCTAAAATATTCAAAAAAGTTTTATATATTATTTAAATAAATAAAATAGGGCTAAAAATTTATGTAATTATTTGATAATGCTTTAATTAAAATATTGAAAAATAAATGAAATTAATTAAATATTAAGCTGAAAAGTTGTTAAAAATGATTTATTTAATTAAATAATTGATACACAAATTTCCTAAACCATAACAAAACTAATTTTTTTTTTATTAAAAAAAAAAAAAAAAAAAAAAAAAAAACCCTCTAAATTTTTTTTACTAGGGTTGCCACTCAAATCTAAGAATAAATTTCCTTGTGCGTGTATGCGTTATAAAAAGAAATGCAATAGTTATGTGCTAGTTATAATGGAATAACAGCTCTCCATAGTTTTAATGAGTGGAAAAAGCAATGTTCTTCAATAAATATGGATTTAAGCAAGATGCAGTTTTCGAAACAATAACATTTTTGGAACCCATTCAAATATTTTTAAATATTAATTTACACATTTATAACTCTTTTAAAAAGGTTTTTTTTTTTCTTTTCAGTTTCAGTAGCTCCACTAGTAATCAAGTAGCTTGTAGTCAATATATAATGCCTAATATGATTTTTGTTTCTTTCATTGTGTTTCATTTCATATGAGATTTTCATATGAGAAATTTTCTATTGTCTGAATGGGGGGGGGGGCTGAAAAATATTAGCAATATAAGAGATGCTAATTTTAGTCATAATCCATCTATCCTGAGTAGTATTTATAATATCACTAGTAGCAGATCCAAGAATAAAATTTCTTTTCTTTCACAAATACTGATAGTTTCTACCCAGTGGATACACCAAAGCTCTAATGAATAGTTAGAAGAAACTGAGACTTCCAGAAAATTGGCAGATCCCGATAGATTTCCTTAAATATTCTATACATTGCTTTTAAAGTAACATCTATTTTCTGTTCAGTACATTTATGTTCATACTGAAACCCTCAATAGATTATGAGTAGTCCACAAGCACTTGCAAAAATTTTGCTGGTTGAGTCTTCTCTGACACATTAAAAATTTTTTTAATTTGAATTTTGCCCATTCATAATAAACTGTAAATGAAACAGTATTTTAAACTTGAACGTAGCTTCTTTACAATTCTCAAATAATTCGTGAGCAGTGGTAGGCCTTAAAAATAATGAATTCAAAATATCTTGGGAGATTTATTGATTGATTGATTAACACCAATATCTTACAAGATCCATTTGGTATTTTTGTGAAATGTGGTTCACAGCTTTATCAAAGCATAAAATTATTTTTTTAATTGTTTAAATATTTCTTAAGAGATTGTTCATAAAAATGGAGCTAATCCATAACAATTAATGCATTCCATTTTTGTACAACCTAAAGTGCATTTTTAGGCTATTTCTCAATAAAAGAATGAATGTGATGTAGCAAGTTTTATTGTCTGTAAAAGTGCATGTTTAAATAATTATTTTTGAACTAAAAAGTTTGGAATTGAATTTTATTTATAAATCTCAAATTTTACATGTTTAGATTTTCTTTCCCTGTATTCATCTTAGATACAAATTCTTATACCAATTATTATAATTACTTTTTGAACTCATACAATTTTGTCGTTTTCACTTTTGATATAGCTAATAAGTGCCCACTTTCTCATATTATTTAAACTTATTTTCTTATAAATGAGTAGTACACAGCAAACATATTCTGTGGAAATTCTCTGACTTATTCAAGAAAGTCAGGATTCATATTTTTATTTGTTCAATTTATTTTGATTACAGATTTTGAACAGATCATTGTTTTAAAACATTCCCTAATCTATACCAACAATATCTCAAATAATACAACATTCAATAAATTCACAAGTGAATGACTAAACACCACTGATTGCTATTCTCACCAGAGAAATTTATTGTATTTTCTAACACAGTTATAGCACGCTCATTCATCCTCATTAGCTGCAATTTGGGAATCTCATGGAAGTTCAACAACAGTGTCCGAGTTTGAAATAAGACCAATTTATACAAAAAAAAAAAAAAAAAAAGGAGAAAAAAAGGAAAAGGTTTTGCAAATCTTACTTGCTTTTGATGCTATAACTGTGCTGCAATGCTTTTGATGCTATAACT
>JAPMOQ010008466.1:257005-385179 GCA_026543055.1 Argiope trifasciata
TGCTTTTGATGCTATAACTGTGCTGCAATGCTTTTGATGCTATAACTACAATCTTATTGCTGCAAGGTTGAGAGATCAACAATTTTTATATATAATAAAGCTCTCAGGAGCCTGAAATTTATAATATTTTCCCAGTTTCTATGGGCATTTTCACATTTTCTTTGTTTCACATTTTCCTTGTTTTTAAAGTACCTTGCAATTTCCTGGTCTGGTAGCATCCCTAATTCACACCAAATAGTTGTTTATGTCTTGAATTTGTTACAATAATATTTTACAATGAAAGTTTACTTCACTACAATTACTCATACTTTCAATTTTACATTGAAAATTTTTGTTAAGTAGTTAAATTAAATAAAGTAATATTTGTTTTGATTATATAAAGTTTTGATTTATCAAATTTTAATGCACCAACTCCTTGTTTATTCACAGTCAAATCTAAGTTTTCATATTCATATGTAAACAATTTTAATTTAAATAAAGAGGAATTTATCTAAAGAAAGAGAAGAATTAAAAAAACACGGCTAAATGAGACACTAAAATCATAATTACAGAACTAATGTCAGAAAAGTTTTAATTTAAGGTTCAATATACAACATAAAATATATTTAATATTTTTATTAAATAATAAAAAAATCTAATACTGAATTAATAAAAAAAAAGGAAAAATATGGGTCAGGATTTTTAATTAAAATCCAGTTATCATGAAAATACTTACTTTACAATAATCTTTATTGACTACAAATTCGTAAGATCCTAAACATAATTCTGCTCTTTCTAATTTGTCTACTCTTTGCCCCATATGATCCAAATGAGTAAAATAATGAGCAGGTACTAGAAAAAAAAAAGCAAGTAAACACCTTAATAATAGCATGCTTTTCAATACAAGAGAGAAAATATATCAATATGCAATCATTCCATGTGTGAAAAAATCTTAAGTTTATGTGATTGTCATATAATGTATTATATAATTTAATGGGAAATTTAATAATCGAATGTGACATAAGCTAGCAAATTAAGATTGAAAAAATTCCTCTTGAAAAGCTAGGCAGACAAAGGCAGATTCCTTGTAGATTGTTATTGTTTTCGAATTGTTTCAATCCTCAGACAAAAACAGACATAACATTTTGAAGCTATGGCAGACAAAGATTTTATTGCTACCACACAATACTGTATTTATTGCAAAATAAATAATATTAAAATATAAGTTTTTAAATACTTTTATATTATTGAAAAGCTTTGAAAACAAATGCCAAAGGTTTGTATCAGTTGGCAAGAAATAACATTTGTCCCTGCATTTTAAACACATTTGAAAAAATTACCATATTTAATTAACATTCTTTTAAAACAAAGAATACCCTTAAATTATAGAAAATACAAAAGTATCCTTTGATTTTTTCAATTATATTAAACAGAAATTTTTTAAAATTAATATTAGAATTAAAATCTTATCTGTTGAACTTTTGGATACTTCAATTATAACTAACTAGCCGCCTTTGGCGACCAGCTGGTTTGCCATGAGTAATTGGTTTTTAACATTTTCAATTAAATCACATATTTATTAGCCTTGAAGTAATTCCTGGCATTGATTGGCCTGAAATTAATATTTTCTTTAAGATGATGGACGGAAAGTTCTAAACGAACACGTTTTTTTAATAATATTCTTTAATTTTATAAATCAGTCAGTTTTAATGATTGAATTAGAAGACTGATTGATGTAGCAACTTTTATTTAAAATATTAATAAAAATACTTTGTAAAATATGGGTCACAGAGCAAAGTATGAATAAATCTAAAAGTCATTATTCATAAATGCATTGTTTAACTTAAACTACATAAAATGTAATTATTTACTTCATTTAGATCAAATTAATAGTATTAAACAATATACAGTAAACTCTCGCTACAACGATACCCGATACAACAATAACTCCCTCTACTACAATAATGTTTTGTGGTCCCGGTGATTTTGCATATAAACTAATGTTAATCTCCCCTCAATATTGCGATATTCTCTAGAACAATAAACCTCTGTAAAACGATTTTTTCAATCTAAATTTAAGTATTATTTTCTCCTTTTATAATAATATTTTGATTTTCAAATGCTTTTATTTTTCATTTTCTTTTGTTATTTTTTCCGTCAATTAAGACTCATTGTTGATATTCAACTTATCCCTGAATAAATAGCTATTGTTCAGATTTCAAAACAGATGAAGACCACCCTTTTGCGAATTGGAGTGGGTGAGGGGGGGGGGGTGAAGTGTAAATGTATGCCTAGTCTCATTTCCCAGTAAGCTTTGGAATTCTGATAAGGTTTAAGGACATCTAGACCTGTCTGGTCACCACAATATTACAGAAAACGATTGGTGGACTCCATACATGTAAACTTTGAAAATAAAGTAGAAGACCCTTTCAAAGCTGTAAATGTCAAGGAAGCATGTGACAATATTGCTGGAAGTTGGTGGGAAGTAAGACAAAAAACCATTCGGAATTGCTAGAAAAAGGCCCGTCTTTGTGCTATGGAAGATAAGAAATCTGATAATGATGAAAATTCCATAGACAATGATCTCTCAGATGATCAAGAATGTGTTTTGCACATCAAAAATTCCGTATCCCAACTTGAGGAAACAAGCGGTAAAAAGTTTGGAATTAGTATAGAAGACTATTTAACAGCAGATGATGATCTTATGGTTTTCGCAGTAGTTACTGATGAAGATATTCTCTCTGAAATTACTGATGAGATAGGAAACAATGATGAAGATGATGATGATATTGATGATGATGATAATACAGGTCTATCGCAGTCCTTATTGTTATCCCAGAAAGCTCTTCAATCTGTGAATTCTCTACGGACATTTTTTTTTCAAGCCTTCCGTCGACAAATGAAGAACATTTCCGTGCACTAGACTCAATGCATACAGTATTGGTGAACTTAACAGTTAAAAAATGAATAAACAAACAAAAATATTGAATTATTTTCAATAAAAAGTGTTTTCAGGTATGTGAATATTTCTGTGCTTATTTTCTGAATTTATCTTTTTTTTTTCTTTTAGTATTTAAACCACTATTATTAGTATTTTACAAATTAATTTCTTCTAAATATAGACTTAAAAGTAGTATGCTATGCACCTTAAACTAATAATAATAAAAAAAACTCTTATTAAATGCTCAAAATATGTGGGCCCTCGATATAACAATATGCCTCTCTACAACAATACATTTATTTGGTCCCTAAAATATTGTTGTAACGAGGTTTCACTGTATATGCCTATTAATAATATTTTACAAATTGGCCATTGGAAAGGAATTTGAATGCATATCCTGTATAAATTCAATCCTGAATAAATAAAGATAATTTATTCAATTAATGATTTAAATATTGCAGACGATCATAGAATCCTTTGCCTTGCATTTTTTAAAGAAAATATCACATTTTATATTTATTTTATCCAATCACGTGCTAAAAGTTGCATTTCTTCAGATTTCATTTACGAAGATAGTTTTTTTTATATATTTTAAAAAATTTGAACTCCTTTCAAAATGATGGCAACACGGTGATAAAACCTAATTTTTTTCCCTTGACATGCTCTTGCAGATTTTATAGAAACCTTAGCTTTGCATTCATTTTTTTTAGAAACTATCACATTTTATAATGAAAAAATAAATATTGAATTAATGATACAGATATTGCAAACGATAATAGATAATAGAAATATCCCATTAAGTCGGATTCCAATGCAAATCCTGTCTAAATTCGATCAGGTTTACCGTAAGATTTATTGAAGTAATTATTTAGATATTTCAAACGATCATACAATCCTTTGCTTTGCATTTATTTTTTTAGAAAATATCACATTTTGTATTTCTTTTATTTTATCCAGTCACATGTTAAAGATGCATTTCTTTAGATTTATTTTGCGATGATAGTTTTTTTTTTTTTAATTCTACCTTCCGGCATTCTTTTATTTTATCCAGTCACGCGATAAAAACATGGTTAAAATAATTCTTTAAAAATAGAAGCTTACGTTATAAATTTAAAAAAAACTGATACCGTTAGAAAGCTAATTTTTTAACCTTTAAATTGATATAAAAATCATGTTTGTGCAATAATATTTTCGGAAGTTATAGCCGAAAAACGTCGATATTTCGCTTAAATTTTAATTAATTCAAATTCTAATTAAAAATTCGAAAAAAAGGGCTCTGAGGTACACATTCCCGATCTCGATCTCCAAGGTATACATGTACCAAATTTGGTAGCTGTAGGTCCAACGGTCTGGCCTGTAGAGCGCCAACATGCACACACACATTGAGCTTTATTATAAGTATAGATAATTAAAATGAAAGGAAATGCAGCATTAAATTTATTTAAAGAAAACTTTTTTCATACTTGTGCATTAACAATGTATTATTGGTAAAAAATGCAGTTAATAGACTAGCATGACATCTATGGCAATTTATTACAGTCATGCAATTAATACAAGTACTCTACATGTTAAGATATTAAAATTATGACATTTGATACAGTTTAATTTGACATTTTTTGATACAGTTTAATACAGTCCTCTCAGTAATGCAGCAGACCTCAAAATTAAAGAGTTCTAGAATAAACAATTCATTTAAAAAATACATTTAAACAAGAAATTTACTTTCATTATACAAAGTATGCAGAATTAATACACACACTATTCTTCATACAATGAGTACCATGAAATACAATTCAAAATTTGAACAGATGCCTGTCTCCTGCTAAACTTTTTCAACGATTTGGTTATTTTTTTCTATCTAATTAGAAGAACTGTTTTTATACTTTCTATTATGTAAATTCAATGGCTGTGTAGTCATGGGAAATAAGAAATGTCTATGACATCATGGCTAATCAGATTTAACCCCATTAAATATAAAGCATAAACCTTTAGATGATGATGCAGCAGCAGTAGTGGATGAAGCTATGAATAAAGTTATTTTATTTTATCAACTTATTTCAAATTGAAATAAAATTGTTTTAAGGCATATAACTTGTTCATTTTTGGTCATGTGTTACTGAATCAGACCTTCCAACAAAACCTACTTTAGGCTTTAATTAGATAACTGACATTTGGTTAGTAAATAGGTTAATTACTCTAAAAGTCAATTTTAGGATGAGCATATTTTTAGATAGCCAATATGAATAAAATATTAGTCACAATGAAAAAAATCTGCTACCCAAGAAATAAAATTGACACATATCAAATGAACCACTTAAGGTTTATGAGATCCCACAGTCAGTGAGAGTGTCCATGACAATTCATTTCTATGAATAACTGTCAGGAAGGAAATACAATGTTGGAATATAAATTAGGTAATTAAAAAAAAAAGAAATTGTCTTTTAACAGAATAGTGTGCATGGTGGTATATAACACTATTTTATAATTTCATTTAAACAATACTGCTCAAAATGTATTAAATTTTTTTTCATAATTTCTTTTAAAATTCAATAGTTTGGGGAATTTTGATACGAATAACAAGAATTTTTTCCTGTCTTAGTGGGAAAGCTGCTACATGATTCTCTGGTTTTATATTATATTATATATTATATATAATATAATATATATATTAGGAAAACTAAAAGTATAATCAAAATAGCTAAAAGTAATAAATTAAAAAGGAGTTTTTATTAAAAATACTAACAACAAATTGTTGATCTTCTATACTTATAATAAAGCTCAATGTGTGTGTGTGTGTTGGTGCTCTACAGGCCAGACCGTTGGACCTACAGCTACCAAATTTGGTACATGTATACCTTGGAGGTCGAGAATGTGCACTTCAGAGACCTTTTTTTGAATTTTTAATTAGAACTTGAATTAATTAAAATTTAAGCGAAATTTCGATGTTTTCCCGCTATAACTTCAGAAAATATTATCGGACAAACATGATTTTAACATCAATTTAAAGATTAAAAAATTAGCTTTCTAACGGTATCAGTTTTTTAATTTATAACGTAAGCTTCTATTTTTAACGAATTTTTAAAGAACTATTTTAACCATGTTTTTATCACGTGACTGGATAAAATAAAAGAATGCCGGAAGTTCGAATAGAAAAAAATTATCATCGCAAAATAAATCTGAAGAAATGCAACTTTTAACACATGACTGGATAAAATAAAAGAAATATAAAATGTGACATTTTCTAAAAAAACAAATGCAAAGCAAAGGATTCTATGATCGTTTGCAATATCTAAATAATTCATTCAATAAATCTTCTTTACGGTAAACCAGACCGAATTTAGACAGGATATGCATTGGAATCCCGACTTAATGGCATATTTCTATTATCGTTTGCCATATCTGTATCGTCAATTCAATAACTTTTTTCATTATAAAATGTGATAGCTTTGCATTTATTTTTTTAGAAACTAAGGTTTCTATAAAATCTGCAAGAGCACGTCAAAAAGAAAAAATTAGGTTTTATCACTGTGTTGCCATCGTTTTGACTGAAGTTCAAACTAAAAAAACACCAACAAAAAACTATCATCACAAATTAAATTTGAAGAAATGCAACTTTTAGTACGTGATTGGATAAAATAAAATAAATATAAAATGCGATATTTTCTTTAAAAAATGCAAGGCAAAGGATTCTATGATCGTCTGCAATATTTAAATCATTAATTGAATAAATTATCTTTATTTATACAGGATTGAATTTATACAGGATATGCATTCAAATTCCTTTCCAATGGCCAATTTGTAAAACAATATTAACAGGCATATATATTGTTTAATACTATTAATTTGATCTAAATGAAGTAAATAATTACATTTTATGTAGTTTGAGTCAAACAATGCCTTTATGAATAATGAGTTTTAGATTTCTTCATACTTTGCTCTGTGAGCCCTATTTTTCAAAATATTTTTATTAATATTTTAAATAAAATTTGCTACATCAATAAGTCTTCTAAATCAATCATTAAACTGACTGATTTATAAAATTAAAGAATATTATTAAAAAAATGTGCTCGTTTAGAGCTTTCCATCCATTATCTTAAAGAAAATATTAATTTCAGGCCAATCGATGCCAGGAATTACTTCAAGGCTAATGAATGTGATTTAATTGAAAATTTTAGAACCCATTACTCATGGCGAACCAGCTGGTCGCCAAAGGCGGCTAGTAGTTTATAAAACTATGGGATGGAAAATCCCGTTTTAGCCTCTAACTATAAAGCAATGGCAGCTATCAAAAGAATTTGAAAGCAAAAGCTGTTTTTTTATTTTTTATAACACGTTGATTCAGCTACTTTGATTCATTTTTCCATCTTCAATATTACGGAAACAACAGAAAAATGAAAATTTCATGCCCCCCCCCACAGCATTTCTACCACTATTAAACTAACTCAACTAAGGTTTAATGTTTCTTGCAACATATTTCACGTCAGTTGAAATCGAACAAAAATTACCAGATTTAGTTTGTTCACAAAATAAGATAGGCAAAATGCTATAAGCATATAACTTTTGAATGAAGGGCACTTTTGGATTCTAGGAACAATAGTTGAGAAAGATCTCAGCAATTATTGCATCATTGCAATACATAGTCTTTCTATAAGAATCTGTCTAAAAATGAACATTACAAGTAAGTACATATAATGCTAATGATTATTTCTTTGAAAAATTACAAGATAATACATTGAAATATAAGAAATCCATGTCATCTACATCTCCTCTAGACCTATACTGGATGCAATTTATTAATGATACATTGGTTTTCATCACTTAACCGATTAGCTTCTATCTAATATATGCATATAACTATGGTATTTTAAAACTTCTGAACTCAAATCAAGCCATTTATATACTACAATTTGATGTAACAAGTGGAAATCTTAAAATATCAAATGTTTTGTGAGCTTTCAGTTGAATGAAAATGATTACAAATTCTTAAAATAGAATTTATCATTTAATTAAATAAAGGGAAAAAACTAGATAATCAAATTTAAAGGAGGGAAAAAAATATACATTTCAATAAAATACAATATTTGACACATGGAATTGTCTCCCAATTACAAAGGTAAAACAAAGATTTTTAAATCCAAACTCAGATATATTTTAGGTTTAAATATTTAAATTTTAGATGATTTATAAATCAAATTTAGCTTTAATAGAAAATAATTACCTTCAGTGGTAGTTTTACATAGCATACATTGGAACCGTCTACCAGCATCAATAAATTGCATAAATGGACTCATATAAGCTCTGCATCTGTGACATCTCACAGGACCTTCCTCGCCTGGATCCACTATGTGAGGTGGATGCTAAATAAAATATGGAATTAAAAGTTTCTTTAGCAACTCACTTATCAAAGGACAATATAGGCAAAAACTTTACAGTTATTTTTATATATGGTTTTAAGAAAATCAAAATGATATGAAAAACAAATACTTTAAACATTTGATAACAACTTGTATGAACTTTAACCCTGTTGTTTTGTTCATATTTACTACATTTCTTACAGTAAATGAAAAGTGCCATTTAATAAATGGCTTAAACAAAAGTAATGCAAGTTTAAAAACAGATTAAAAATATATAACATCTAAAAAACTAGAAGAAAAATATTTGAAATTGAAACTTAACTTTACTTACAATTTGAAACATAATATCCAACACAAGATTTGCAAATGTGATTCTTGCAATTGTAGCATAACATAATATTTTTGTTGTCATGGTTTGATGAACAGAGCTTGCACCTTGCATGTTTGATACATATCGGAGTATTCTCAGTAGATAACAATGGTATATTTTTTTCTTCTCAGGATTCGTTTTATTATTTTCATTGAGCCCTAATGATGTAGGTGTGATCTTGCTTCAATAGGTAGAAAAATGAGTGATTTTCCCAGTTTTTCCAAAAATAGCCTTTGTTTAGTCAATTTATTTTCATTCCATTCTCTATGTAATGAAGTCCGGAGAACAAATGCATTGCACACAGAAGTATCAAGCATGTTATAGAATACTATCATGGGTGAATGATTTGATTTTCTTTTACAAGTGTATGTGTTAAAAAAGTTAATCAAAAGTATCAACAGCCCCTTTATTTGAATTATAATCTAAAATCATTAATGTTTTTTTTTGTAAGGTCTGTGTCATGATGCAAAATGCTCATAAGAAGAAAATTCTTATTCTTTTTTGGGGGGTTGATATAGTTTACAACTTTTGCGTCTTGTGTAAAATACAATAAAAAGTTGTGAACTTCATTTGTTATTTCTTGAGGAAGCTTTGACTTATCTCTAGTTCTTTTCCACGATAAATTTGTGCTTTCAGTACATAAAAAGTTGGTCTGTATTTTGATGGCCTACTTGGTATATACCGTTTGAAAAGACATTGACAAAGAATCCTACTAATTGTTCATCTTCAGTAACATTTTCATTCAAATTATACAATTTTGGTAGAATTTCTATCCACTTTTCAAAAAATTTCTTGCATTGCAACTAATTTATCCAAATTTATTCTTGCTTGATAAGTGAATTTATTATCTAAGTGAATAACTTTCAATATGGTGCAAAATATTTCAAGGGGCATCATCACATGAAATATATTTCTGCTAATTTCTTTATTCTGCAGGGGTGTTTGTGGGACCCCAAAAAATCCCCTGAAACTTTTACAGACTTACTACCGACATTTGGGAGTTTCGAGAAGGGGGGGGGGGAGAAATGAAAAATTAAAATTATGAAGTATTGAATGACCTAATTATAAAAGTTCAATGAATTACTTTTTTTGAAAAATTAATAACCATAAATTTTCAAACATATAAACTACTACATTTTATGTAAATATTTTAAATTACCTGAATTAATTATGTAAAAATTTTTTTTTTAATTATCTAATTTTTGCTGCTTTTTTTATTTTCTGATGTTTGTGGGTTTGTCTTTCTTTTGTGGTGAACTTCATAATTGCAGGAAGGTTGACTTTTATTTTCCTCATTTACAGTTGAAGAAATTTCCTCGAGAACTGCACATGCAGAGGTAGAAGCAGTTTGCTTTTCTGCTAATGTAGAAGGTTTTTCAGAGACTTTTATAGGTGACTCATCTGAAATACATGTTTTTAAGTCCTCTTGATATGTTTTCCAACTTCTGTTCATACTCAGTAAGAGATCTTTGTAAATTAGATCAGTCATTGGATTTTTTGAGCCATATTTTTCACATGAGGTTTCTTTAGAAGCCATTAAATCATATTTAATAGTCTGCACTGCATCTAGGGAATCAATCTTAAGAGAGGTTCTATAGTCAGTGACAAGTGTATTCATTAAGTTGAATGCACTTTCCACTAATGGGCCATGGAAGCAGCTAAGGCAGGCTTTGACCAATTTAGCCAATGTAGGATACTTATAATCATTTGTGAAATCATCTTTTAAATTAAAAACTTTAGACCAATATTTATCAATTGTACACTTGACTTGATTTCCACTTTCATCAGATGTGTAGAGCATTTCTTTGGTGATATCAATATCACTCTGGTATAACCTTATTTCAGCTTCTAATTTTGACTTTTCATTATCACTAAAAATATGGGACATAAAAGATGATAATTTTTCAAAAGCTAATATTGTACTGGTTTTACCTCTTAGCTCTAGATCTAATGCTGTAAAACTAATTAGATATGAATTTTTAAGGGGTAATTTCTGTTTCATATGCTGTGCTGTATTAGTATAAGCTTTCATCAGAGAAATTTGGAATTCTTTTGCTATTGGATGATTTTTTGATAATTTCTTCAGGAGAAAAGGAAGCTTCTGTCTGACCTTGCAGTCATATCAATTTTTTTGATTTTACATGCACTCTTCTCATGTGACCAAACACACATGGTAATGAAAAAGGTTTTGAACATGTAAAGATTAGATAAACTATAATTATCTTCTTTTGAATTATACCAAACTAAAGTAAACATATACAGGTAAAAAAATAATTTTTTGCATTGGTCATACCAATTTGAACAATAGATTAGGTATAAATTGAAAAATATTCCTTCAAAATACAAATAAACTGAAATCCCTCTAGAAGTACATCTTTATATTATTTACCAAAGATACCAAGCAATTTCTAGAAAATATCTCTGTACCGTATCTTTTTTATGAACAGATAATTTTTTTTATTTTGGGTCACATAGACGTGAATAGAACAGCAGGGTTAAAACATGAGTCGAGAAATTCTCACAAAATTAATATATGAACTGAACCAATGAAATACTAAGAATACAACTTATCTTTCCATAAATAAACCAATGCTTCATTAAAGAGAAAAATACAATAGGCAAATACTTCAATGATGAGATAACTTACTTCTCCCTCATGAACACGGGCAAATGGGCTAATCGCCAGAGCAAATGGGACACAAGTTTGTTTCAGCATTTCAGCTGTAGTAGGCACATTATAAATTGTAGAGCGAATGAATCTTGGACTGCAAATACCTAAGACGATAAAAAAGAAATATTTTTATTAAATAAGATATAATCAAAATATTAAAAATTTTTCAAGATCAAAAATAAACAATTATCACAATTTATATTGAATCTCAACACACAAAGAACATAATTCCAAATTAATAAAACGTATATATAAAGACAAATCCATTTATTAATTCACGGATCCCACTTATCAAGAAATTAACACAAACAATGAAATTTGATAAGAATTTACTTCTTGGATAGTAGGTATTTGGAAATTAATGAGACTAAATGCTTTCAGTATATTTTAAAGAATTTTTTATTAAGTATTTTAAGTGAATTCTGTTTCTCGAGATAATCACAACCTAAATAATGAACATCTGCACAAAAACATACCGATTTCAATTAACTTTTGGTTGGCTGGTTGTGACATTAAAAAATTGTTCCAATTAATGGGTTACAACTTTCTTGGAGAAAAGAAGAAATAAATAGCAATAATATGTGCATATTTTTCTCTCTATCCTATTTGATTGTCACATTCTCTCACATTTCTAAATAAATTGGCAAGAAGTTAAGAGATAGTCATCTCTGAAGATGACATCAGGTAGAATTAGTGGAAAGAAAGGAGCAATAAGTTCAAGTATAATAAGTAAATAAGTAAGGAAAATTATCAAGATTGAAAAGGCCTCTGAATAACTCAACAGATGAGTGTGCAGATGTGGGTGAAATCAGTCAAAAGATTGTCCACACTTTTTTGGCAGGTGGTCAAACTATCCAAAACGAGCATTTATAGACATGATGATGGGCAAGAAATAGCAATTTTTGAGAGTAAGAATAATTGGCAACTGTTTTAAAAACACCATGCCCCAAGAATCAAAATATCAACGAAGCAGTTAAGATGGATAAATTGGGTCATGGTGCTTTGGATGGTTGAATGGGCACATAAAAATTTGTCAATGCTGCAGTTCAGAGGTAGCAGGGTGTTTGATAACACTATCTGTCCTATTTGGCTTTTCTATATGCCTAGAGGGGCTAAAATTTTGGGCTGACATTGTAAATGATGTGTCAAATAACAAGCAAAAATTCAATTTCTTCACTTCACAACAATCTGGGACTCTTCAGAATATAGATTTAAGTATACCACCAAAAATGTCAAGGCTTGATACCTATGAAATTGTAAACTCTCAGTAATAGGGTGAGATCAACTTATCAGTTTGATATTTCAATATGGCTCACAGTAGACTTCAATGAAGACCTGTTAACATTTCTCAATGTACAGTAATGATAGTTTGACACATTCTTATAGAATGCATACATTTTAATTCAACATATTCAATGTTTGCATTTCTCTCACATTGTTTTAAAAGACATAATTCATAATTCTTTTTACTTAAAAAAATGATTGCTTTCTCTATTCTATGAGAATATTAATGTGAGCATTTATTTCATGAGCCATATGTTTGCATTTAATTTATGGTTGGCAAGGCATATTTGGAAATGGTCTTTGGCAACAGCAAGCCCATTGAAATCGTTCAATCAATCAGTATATTAATACTACTTTAAATCAACAAGTCCTGTTAATCCAGATAATGTGCAAAAATCGCTGAAAATCAATTATTTAAAGGAATAAAAAATGGATTTTGCACAGATCCCCAATCCTTAATCTTGTAATGATTTCACCAGTTTTGGATAATCTATTTCTTCTTTTATACTAATGACAGGAGAAAGAATAAAATCAGGGAAATAGATATGTATATATGATTATGGGGTTAATACACTGATGGAAAAAAAAATCCCAACACTAGGAAGGAGCAATGCTAGATAAACGAAATTTAGTAGGCGTGTTAATACATCTGAAAGATGACGTCGATTCAAATTTCGAGCTTCGTGCATAAGTGTGGCGTTGGTAGCGACACTATGAACATGCAAATGAGGTTTGCTTTAAATAAGTGCGGTAAGGTTCGTAATCGTTATTTACAGTTGAGATTTGACGTAGTGGGTTAATGTTAGACAAGGATGCCTCTGAGAAGACGAAGAAGCCATTATCAACAGCTCATTGAGTTTGAACGAGGTCGTGTTGTAGGGCTACGAGAAGGTGGGTTTCTTTCCGCGATATTGCTGAAAGACTTGGCAGGAATGTATCCACTGTGCATGAGTATTGGCAACAGTGGTCAAGGGAAGGTACTGCCACAAGAAGACCAGGTTCCGGGCAGCCACGTGGTACTACTGAGAGGGAAGACTGTCATATTCGGCGTATGGCTGTGGCTAATCGTACTGCGTCTGCAGCTGAAATTCGAGCTGCAGTTGGCACAACAGTGACACAATGAACTGTTACAAATCGGTTACTTCACGGACAGCTCTGAGTCAGACGTCCTGTACAGTGCTTTCCACTCCTATAAACCACTGCTGTTTGCGACGTGAGTGGTGTCAAGCTAGAGCTCATTGGAGGACGGAGTGGAGATCTGTTGTGTTTTCTGATGAAAGCCGGTTCTGCCTTGGTCACAGTGATAGCCGTTTGTTGGTCAGAAGGAGGCCAGGTAATTGCCTGCTAGTGACCTGTCAGCGGCCTAGACACACAGGGCCTACTCCTGGAGTTATGGTTTGGGGAGCAATCTTGTATGACAGCAGGAGCACTCTCGTGGTTATCCCACGCACCCTGACTACAAATTTGTACGTCAGTCTAGTGATACAACCTGTTGTGCAGCCATTCATGAACAGCATTCAAGGGGGTGTTTTCCAGCAGGATAATGCTCACCCTCATACCACTGTTGTGACCCAACATGCTCTACAGAGTGTCGACATGTTGCCTTGGCCTGCTAGACCACCAGATCTTTCTCCAATCGAGGACGTATGAGACATCATTGGACGACAACTCCAGCGTCATCCAAAACCAGCATTAACCGTCCCTGCATCCATCTCAGTATTAACCGTGCGCCCAAGTGCAACAGGCATGGAACTCCATCCCACAAACTGATATCCGACACCTGTACGACACAATGCATGCACGTTTGCATTCAAAATTCTGGCGGTTACACCGGTTACTAATGTACCGACATTTCACATTTGAAATGGCTCTTCTCGCCAATGGCTCTACCTGTGATTTTGAAACTTTAATCAATTAAATACGTTACCTAGACAAATGTATTCCTAAAATTTCATTACTGTACAATAATTTTTTCTTGGAGTTGGGATTTTTTTCCCATCAGTGTATATAAACAAAGAAAACTATTTCAAAACATAAATTTTGAAATCAACAGAGGGAATGTTAAATATATTTAGAGTCATTTTGAGGATAATAAATTGATAGTGAATAAATATAGACACAAGTCACCAAAAGTTTGTTAGAAATAAACTAAAAATTCTTCTGAAAGTAAGAAATTGTAAAGATCATAAAATTTTTATGTAAACATAATTTTTACATTTAAGTATAAATAAAATAATCTTTTCATTTTAAGAGATACTATGTATATCAGTTATAGTATAAAAAGAATGAATGCAGAAAAGAGACAAGTATTAGATTAATTATTGTTTGCTTCATACAAGGAAGTAAATTTATCATAGCTTACTTTATTTATAACTTGTTAAAAATTTTGTATACAAACACAAAGGACAAATAAAAGAATTACGAAATTCTAAACTTTTATAATGGACAAGATTAGATTGTTTACTACATAAGAAGCAAATTTATTTTTAAGACACATTCACAGGAGAATAATATTTCCTTTATCTTTACCTTCATCAACAACGGTAAAATTGGTTGTCACTAATGGAGGTACCAGCCCTCGCTGAGCAGTTGAAAAGGTACAGCTTCTAAGTTTTCGATCATCTTCTATAACTTGAATCTGCAAATATATATTTATATATGTGATAATTTTTTTCCCTTTATGATTTAATTTGGTGTTATAAAATTAAAACAAAAAGGTATGAACTTTAACATTTTGAAATGTATTAAAATAATGGATTAATTATACTTGCACTGCTTTGGTTATTTCAAAATTGCACACTCGAAATGAAACGATTTGATCCAATATGCTTTAAGTGTATGTATACAACAGTTTTTAAAGAAAATATTACTCTAATTTGAAATCTAACAGTAAAATAAAACAAACTAGGTTATTAAAAAGATTATCTTCAAAGACAACTCAAACTGGCAATGCACAGAAAGCTACAGGTAACTTTATTACCAGTGAATAACGAACATTTTTCTCAGATCTCAGGGCATTAAAGAAGAAAGTGAAATTGATGAATGTTTGTCTTAAAATTTTTTTAATTCAAAATATCAGGAGCCAATTGGTTTAGTTTGATAGAGTTAAAAAAGCCAGCACATTATTATGCAATATCAAACAAAACCTTATCGCATAATGGTGTTTAAAATTAAATTTTGCTGAAATATTTCAACTACTTAAAAATATCTTGAAAACCCATTCAGAAATCTGTAATGCAATAATCACTATCCAGCGTTCCTTGCAATGCCATCATGAGTTGTCTGAATAAACAGGATCTTAGGAACTATTTTCATTCTGCTGGAGAAGTAAGAAGCCAGATTGATATTTTTTTAATGCAATTTCCTTCTAAGTGCATCATAGTTGTACTAACACAATATTATATGTATATACATGAAGAGAGAGACAGAGACAATTATTATACACAATGCAATCTAAATAAAAATACAACAAATATAATATTTAAACATAAGAGAAATAACATTTTATTTCAAAATTTATTACTTTTAGTTGTAATGTACTGCAACTCAAGGAAAAGATAAATTTAAATTCAAGAATTTCAGCAGTATTGAAAGTAATTTTATTATTATTATTAAAAAGTGATTTAATACATAAAAAGACAAGTAATGAAAATCTAAATGTTTTAATAATGAAAAACATTAGTGAAGCATGGAAGGAACGTTAAGATTAAAAACTCTTAATGCTATCAAGCTAGGAATTTATTTTGATTTAATGATTTGCAATTTACAAATTTGATATAAGAATAATACAATAAGGGTTAAAATTATTAATGAATTTGCATAATTTGACAAATATTAATACTATTTCAACAATATATTAGCCATACTGTTTTTCAAGGAAAATTTAATTCTAAAATACATTTTTTTATTTTTATTATTAATTTTAAAAATATGAGTATGATTTTTCCCACAAGTATGAAATATGATCCAAGTTAAAAAGAAGCAACGATAAAAGAGATTCAAACACATGAAAAAGAAAATTGGGCTAAAAAAGTTAAAAACATTTGAATGCTGCTTCTCATCATCTTAAGAAATAATGAATGAAAATGGCCTTGATGATGCGAATTAAAAGAAGTTTCCGATTAAAGTCTCTGTGACATGTAAAAACTATAGGTATCCTCTCTTCAAAATGGAGATGAGGGTGAGTGAAACAAGTTTGTCCTATATGGCGGCAAGTCAATCTGATATCAATCCTTGATATAGCGAAAACAGTTCAATAATTAATTCTGAATTAAAGTGAATGCAATTTATTTTGATCCAACAAGTATTCTGTTTTTTTCCCCAATTACTATAAAGCTGACAAATGACATCTTAATCTTACAATGTGGGAGTGATTTTTTCAGAAAAGGATCTTGTAAATTTAACTATGAAATCTGCCTTTTCTTGAAATACCCATGATTATGAATCCAGCAAATAAGGGCATTAAAAGTCTCACTTTGTCGTAGTGAATCCAGAAGGAAAGGATACTAAATGTCTCACTTTGTAGTAGCAGTATGAAAAGAGGGGGGGGGGGATACAAACAGCAATTGAATGCATCTGGTTGTAGAAGTGTGGAAGCATTTCTACAGCCCCTTTTCTGCATAAATGATAAAAATTTCACTGAATAGAATGCAAGATTTCATAAAGGACACAGAAAATTACTGATATTTCAGCTGTAAAAACAGCTAACAGTTGTGCATATGACAGCTCAATATATCCAATGAAATTACAAAGACAAAACCAATAACCCAAGAGATTTTTTATTCAGCAATAAAAACAGGTGTAAAAGAATAATACTGTACGTTTTTCATCATCATAGAATGATGAGGACATTATTGGGAAAATAACAGGGGCACTAGTCGCTTCAACAAATCCTGCAAAGAGATTCAGATGAGAAAAATGTGGGTAACCAAAAGCTGAATGGAAAAGAAATTCAAAAACATTGATAATATATGAAAAAAAGAAAGAAATTTTTGACTTGGACAAAGAAAGAATTTGGGAGATTGCACAGATTCTTCAGAGACTAACAAGAAGAATTGTGTGGTTTACAAGACAAAGTTTGCACAAGCATAAGATAGGAAATTTCGAGCGACACAATAAAAATAACAGTTGGTGAAAAACAATATAAAAACCCTCCAAAAGAGTAGTTTGCAATGCTTTAGGATTGATGCATAGAGAAAAGTAGTAAATGGCATCAAAATATCATAGAGCCATAGAATGGGGTCATTATGTGAAAGTTATGGCAGCTACAAAGTGATTCAATTTTAACAGTTCAGAATATTTCCGAGAGCACCTTAATATATTTAAAGAATTCTCACACTTTGCAAGCATAAAATATACTGAAGGAAGAAGTGCTTTCAACCAAGAATTACTTTCTAAAATGATAAGTCATTCATCACAGATATAAGGTAATTTCTGATGCAAACATTTGAATCAAAATGAAAGTTTTGCTTCTTGCAGAAAGAAGTGCACCAACATCTCTCAAGAGAAATTTTGAACTTCTTATTATTACACCCAGCAACTTGCAAGCGACACTCAATTAGATTCATGTTGTTCTTTGGCAGATTTGCAGATCATCAACAGAAAAATCTATTAATGGGATATTTTTAGAATCATGAAAGGCAACTATATCAAACATTTATATATATATGCTTTTTTTCCCCCTATAAACATGAATGCTAAAGATTGATCATCAAAATTTACACATGATTTCTCTTATTAATTTATGTTCATTTCATATAATTATTCTTACCTGTATATCACATGTAATAAAATGTTTAAAAATTAAATAAATATATAAAAACTAAGAACTATGTTTTTAGTAATTATAATTTATTAATGATAAAATACACTTACAGGACTAGGCATATTATCAGGATCTAATCTTCTGTTTTGTGGAGGCTGTGGCAGAGATCCAAGACGATTCTGAGCTTGTAGATTACTGGCTGGTGGTTGGCCATATTGAGATGCAGAAGAAGGTGGCATACCACCTCCCAGATTTGGTACCGGAGACTGAGAAGGTGGATAACGAGCATTCATGCTAGAATTCTGCTGTGAATACTGATTTGCCAGTGACACAGGAGGGACACCATCACTAGCTGTTCCATTCGTGTAAGGACCAGACCTAAATGGTCCAGGGAGTGGCATAGATCTCTGTTGCTGGAGCATTTCGGGATTTTGCATTTTGTTAGGAAAATTATTGATCTGGTTGCTTTGCCCAGGTGGCGGTGTTTGTTGGATTGTCTGATCATTATGCTGCATGGTGGGAGGAAAAGAATTATTATTTGTAGGCAGTACAGAACTTGGATCTGTATTGTATGGAGGATAAGGTGGAGCGTTGACATTTGATGAGTAGGAAGATGGAGGATTTGGAATAGGCCCTGCATGCGATGGTTGAGACATGCGAGGAGGCTGAGGCTGTTGCCAATACTGTTGCTGTCCAGGCATATTTGATGGCATCTGGGCAGGTGGCATATTGTTAGGATGCCTTTGAGAAGGATGAGTTAGTGGTACATGATTTTGATTCTGCGAAAGATGCATCGCATTGAAATCTTGAGCCATCTGAATAAAAAACAAATTCAGTAGAGATTAGTATAGGAATATTCTATGGTTGAAAGGGAAAAAAATTTGGTATTCAGGATTAGTCATGGCTGTTACAGGCACTTTTTTCCCCCTATGATAACAGTTAAAATAGACATTTTAAGTGTTCATATTCAGACAATACTTATTGATTTATTCCTTAATGCAATTTTTGTAAAATAAAATAAATATGTTTATTATAAGAACAGAATTTATTACTTTTTTGTTATAAAAACACTAAATAACATAATGGAAAAAATAATTTGGATATAAATTTTTCATAAAGCAGTTATATAATGGAACAAACAGATTTACATCAAATTCACAGAAAAAGCATAAATGAAATAACATAATTACCTTGGGCAATTTTTTTTAAAGATAAATTGAGAATATTTCAATGCATTGAAATTATTCAGCAAATAGTTTTATTATAATATGATTTGAATTACATTAAAAAATAAAATATGCCAAAAGTTTATAATGCATCATAAAAGATATTTTTCTAATAAACTTTACTTTATGATTATCTGCAAAATATATTTGAACAAAAAAAATAAATAAGCCTTTGTATAAAAGTTCTTGTTGAAATTTATTAAGCAAGAATTTGGTAAATAAAATCAAAATTACTTGATTATTAATAATCTGGCTATTTGGAGGCACTGCAGGAGATTGCACTTGGGAAGTACTTTGGTTATGCAATAGTCCAGGAAAGTTACCCGATGGACCATTTTGTATTCCTGGATTTCCATATGGCACTGGAGGATAGCCTTTGTTCACTGCTGTAAAAAGGATATAAAAATATATATTCTAATTATATAAGTAAACATTGTCTTTGCCAAAAGAATAGGAGAATCATCATTTTCATAGTAATTGTTGAATACACACTTCAAAATATGCAAAGTTTTCAGTAAAAGCAGTTTTTTGAATTATACAAAAATAAAATAAAAATATGATCTTGGGGAAAAATACAAAGAAAATATTTCGTTTTGATGATAAGATGGCACTTTAGAACATATTTTCATATATGAATATATAAATAAGGAAAACAGAATTGTCAAACTTCATTTGGATATTTGAATATGCATACAATATCTCTGCTTAGTGGGAAAAGCTCTATTAATTTATTAATTCTGCAAATAGTTAAGTGCAAACTGAATCATCTTATGGCATTTGAATATAGCTTTTAAAAACACAAATTACATTTATGTACGTATATTAAGGATAATGTCAGTTCAAGAAAAGAAAGAGTCAGAAGCAAAACAAATGTGACTTATTTGTAAAGCCTATTTATTAAACAAAAGGTAAATAGAAAAAAAAAAGGATGTTATAAAAATGCTTTTTTTCCCATTACAATAAAATAAAAATCTGTTTACAAAACCCAATATTACATGCTTGGTATGATGGGTAACACATAGCATATCTCCCAGATGATACATGCCTTGCTGTGTAACGCCTAGGCATGCTGAGTATCTAATTATCAATCTGATATAGGGGAACATTACACCACTCATTAAGCAATGCTCTCCGAAGTTCCAGTAGACATGTAGCCGGCCAAGCATGTTCCACATGCTTCACTGGTTTCAAGTTCTGCGAGGATACTGTCTAGTCCATATGGGCAATATTCTCCGATTGAAGGCATTCGTTCATGATGTTTGCACAGTGACTATGGCGTTATCATCCATAAACATGAATTCTGCACCCATGGTGCCCCAAAACAAATGCACATGTTGTTCCAGAATGATATTCCGTCAGATTTGGCTTGTCATAGCTCCAATTTGAACATGAAAGCCAGTTCTCTAGACTAACTACAGGAGATAGCGAGTTGTAGTAAGTGGAACACATCTGACAGGATCACGAGCATATAGGCCAATCAGCCCTAAGCATCTGTTCATGGTCTACCTTGAAACTGTTGCAACAGTGGCTGAAGAAAGCTGCAAGAAAGGTCTGATGCTGTGCTCTGTCAGTTTCTTTTGGCAGTAATTGCTAAATACTAGTTCTCATTTAGCATTATAACTCATGAGTGACTTGTGTGCAAGATCTACTCACATTACCATAATCTTGGAATCATTCCAAAGCCTGGAGATACACTCTGGGTAATTCTTCCAGATACTTAAAGCTGGTTATATTCCCATTCCAAGTGGTCAATAATTCTACAACATAAAAAAATCCTCCAAACATATCCTTTGTGTCACAACTATGTGGTTATGGCACTAAAAGGCTTATAAAGTTCTTATGAACAATTTTACTTTGTAGCTTGTATTCCTCAAATATCCCTCTCTTACACTATCATTGTGACATACAGATTGGTGTCATCTGGTGGCTTTCTGCAATTTGCATATGATTTTTAAAGATGTGTGTAGTCATTTACAGGTGATATATATATTTTAAAGTTTGATTTCCACATGATTCTGAATTATCCTTAATTTATGAACACGAGAGTAACAATGAAAAACAAAATGTAGTGAAAATTCTTAAGAATTTTCAGTATCTATACTAGAAAAACAAAGCAACTTCATATTTCATTCATTAAAAAATATTAATCAACTTCTTTTTTCTAATCTATACAGAACTACTTAAAGAATTTCATAAAAATTATGCATTAAAAATATACTTATAAGACTATTGACAAAACTTTTGAAATTATGCAATAAATAAATGAATAAAAATAAAAGATAATTTACTCATAATAATGAACAATAAAAAATGTCTCACTCATCAAGGAAGATTTTTTTATTTGCTTAAATATACCAACCTTTTATTAAACTAGAATCTATAATGTTTTCTTTCCCTCTCTCACTTTTTTCTCCTCTCTAAGACAATTAAAAAAGAGTTGCCATAAAGAAAATAATTCATTTTAGCTCATCCGATACATTGTTCAGATTTTAAATTCTTTTACCATAAATTTTTCAATGTTCAAATGTATGTTTACATTTTAAAACTTTTTCCCAATTTGAAACTGATAATCACCGCAGCATTAGAGACTGCAATAAACTGTCAAAAGATGTCAACAGGAAGTTTTCTTCTTCAAAATCAGATTTCTCTATGTCTGCTATGAATAAGAGCCTAATGCACATTATATTCAATATCAGAAATCAGGAATAGATTTAAAAATCTAACCAACTTCCCTTCATAAAAAAACTATAAGGTTTATTTAAAAAATAACTTAAATATTATTTCAAAATGAAACATTAATAAGGTTAAGCAGCATTATCTACTGCAACAGAGATTATATTAAAAACAGAAGATTTTTTTACAAACTCTTGATAATCTTAGTATTAAATTCAGAATCATTATACGATGTTATACTTGACAATAAGAGAATTGCGATTTTATTCCAGAAATCCAGATAAAAATTCATTGGATTACAAATATTAGCAAGATACATAGTTGAAATTTAATAACAGCAAAGATTATGTATTTATAATAACACCTCCCCCAAATATTCTACATTTTTAACTGACTTATTCATTTTTGATCAAAATTTGCAACATTAAATCGGAAAATAATATTTTAAAATTACTTTTTTGAGAAAATAAGAATTGATGAAATCAGCATAAATAGTAATAAAATAATCCCTTCCTAGTAATAGAAATTCTTATCAAATTTTATGCTAATATATATTTTCAGAAAATAACACTTGAATCAATTTAGTAGCTTTTATTACCTGGTCCACTATGCATATCATAATTATTCATTGAATTCTGTTGGTAGGGTTGATTATATGGTTGTATAAACGGCCCTGGAGGTCTCATTTGACCATCGTACTGTGAATGTGGATTCATTTGTGATCTAAATAAGAAAATAATATAATGAAATTCTTAACCATAACAACTAATGAATTAAAAACTAAATTGATTGAAGATAAACAACTAATTTATAAAACAATACTCATTATATATAACTGTTTAAATTAGTTTTTTTCATGGTGCTAATCATACATATTCATCATAAAATCTCAATGCTTTACAATGTCTTTCACAAGCAAGCATGTTGCTGATATATTACTGAAGGCTGAGTTTCATTGACAGCCAATGCACATATGCATTTTAGTTTGAAACAATTTTTAAAAACTATTAAATGACAATCTGTCAATAACTTTGGGAAAGAAAGTTTTAGATTCCTAGCTGGTAATTTCTTCACTGTTTTTTCCGACTTTAGTGTTCTGCTTGTCAAATATGACAAGGATGGTTTTAATAATGTAAACAAATGGTTTAGTTTCTTCACATTCCGTGATAAAACAACTAGCATTTCTGATTTCTCTATAAATACTTAAATTTTATAGGAAAATTTAGTATTTGTGTAAATACTTAAATCCTCCCCAGATAACTGAGTTACTTTTTAATGTTTTACAATTAGTTCTGTTAGATTTTGAATTGCTTTCAGATATATTTTGCATACTTAGTTTTTTAGTTTTCAGATATAGTTTGCATAGCTTTTTATTTTGGAAGTCTCAACTTTAGTTTATTACGATTAGAAAATGTTATTTATTCGAATTATATAATCAAATGATACTTTAATTAGTAATACAGATGAGAATGGCAATTCCTTTTTCGAAGAGATACTGCTATTTCTAGTGATTTTATTAGGTTGGTGCGTATGAAATGTCGGATTCTTAAGTGATTGTATAAAACTGCATATCTTTCTTCAAAAGCTGTTTATTCAATCAAAGTATGCTCCATTCGCTTCAATACGCTTCTCCCAACGAGATTTTAAAGCGTAGATGCCTGTCTTAAAAAAATTTTGGTCTTTAGAATTAATAAACTCTGATATCGAGTTTTTTAGACTGTCTTCATTTTCATAGTGTTTGCCCCTTAAAAACAGCTCTAAATGCTTGAAAAAAATGAAAATCGGTCGGCGAGAGATCCGGTGAATATGGTGGATGCTGCAAAACTTCATATTCCAGTTCATTCCAGCTTATTTCGCTCTGTCAGTGCGTGCGGTACCCACTTGTCCATCTTCTTAACCTTGCCAATCTCAGAAAGGTGTCTCAATATCATTGTATGGTCAACTTTCATCCTGATAGCAAGTTCCCTCGTGGATACGGCTGGATCCGCTTCCACTAGAGCCTTCAGGTCATCATTCTTCACAGACGTTTTGGGTCTTCCGCGCGGCTCATTTTGCAGTGAAAAATCGCTAGCCTGAAATTTTTCGAACCAACGCTGCACTTTCCGATCGTTAACCGTATTCTCCCCAAACGCTTGGTTTATGTTGCGTGCAGCTTTTGCAGCACTATTACCAAGTTTGAACTCATATAAGAAAATGACGCGAATGTCGGCAGAATTCATATCGGCAATAAACTCAAAAGAAATAACAAAAGGGAAGACCTTCGAGAAAACCTATTTTGCTGAAATGAGTCTCTGGCAATGGACAATACGACTATGAATGAGGTTATGCCAAAGACAAAAGTATAACGAAAACAGGGAGACAAACGTCCGCATGTAAAGAGAATCCGACATTTCATATGCACCAACCTAATAACATAGACATTTTTCCACAGACCAAACACTTAACTGTCTACTTCTTGCAAATATATATATAAATTTTGATGTTTTTCAATCAAAACTATTATAAAGTTAGAGCATAATTTAAAAAAATTTCTCTAGACATATGCTTTTTTTTATATCTTCATATAAATTAAAACAAAAGATTACAAAATGCTTAATAGCTTAAGTAATAATCTTAAAATAAACCAAAAATTATAATATCACAATTTAAACTCTTACCAAGTGACATTTTTAAAAATTACACTTTCTGACCATTATGAAATTTTATTTTGAGAAAATATTCATAATACACACATACACAGGATAACAAATTACACAGGATTAAATGTACAATATAAAATTTTTTAATACGGGATAAAAATTTTAGTTCCAATCAAATTTTGTCATAAAAAATTCTTTGAATGATTTAAATGGAAATATTGCTAAAAAATTGTACGAATTATCTGCCAAACTATAAAGTATTACAAATTAATATTTTAATAATGCTAATGCCAAAATAGCTCAAGGAAAACATATAAATGAAATGACAAGCAAAAACTTTCATAAGTTTAATGTAAAAACCAAGCTATAATTCATATAACTGATGAATGAATTTTCTGTAATTTGCAGAATTATCTAAGGAGATACCACAAACAATACCATTTTAAGTGAAATAGAGAGTATACAATTAATTGTAATCTTGGGAGATGTAACAAACAATTTTTCAATATCATTAAATAGCATAACTAAGGCAAATGTAATAAAATCATAATTACCGCTAAAAGATATTTACGGTTTAAAGACATAGAAGATCCATGTTAATACTTTCATTTCATTCTCAAACAGAATTCAACAAGAAAAAAATATCTCTTATGGCAAGTATTGGAACAATAATGGAAATTTTTCCTAACATCAGAATTATTAATTATCTAAAACTGAAACACTTTCTACAAGACAATAAATATACAAGCATCTCATTTAAAATTAACTCTTTAAATGAAGTCTTATTACGTATTACAGAAGGAAATTTTTTTATACTTATACCAATTTATACGATTTCCTTATTCAACGAACGTTATTATGTAGAACGATCGTTTCAGAACTGATATTAAATTAAATTTATTCAATGATTACTATAGTTTTGATAGGTGTTATATCAAACAAACATGTGCAACACCTCAAGTTAAATCTTGACGTATCAAACGGGTAAAAATAGTCATGCTGATAAGTGTTTGTTTGGGGTGATACATACCACTGAGATATAAGCCGATTCAAAAGTATACGAATTGTAGTAGAGACAAAGTAACAAAAAAAAAATAACTGTGTAAATTAAAATTATTTTTTAATAATTAAAATAAACAAAACAAACATTATACTTAAATTTTATCTTTACGCCACGTAATATGTATAGTTTTGCGCAAACTCTTTAAATCACCAACCCCATTTACCTAATTAAAGTGTCTAGAAAAGATGAAAGTAGAGAGTCAACAGTACAGGTTGCAATTGCTTAAAAAGAAAGAGCAAAGTCTAATTGTTAAAAAAATAAAAACTGGTTGATGATTTCAATAAGTGCATTTTTCAAAGATTTCAGTCATATCCAAAGAATTTTTCATGTAATATCAAGATTTTTATTTTTTTCTTTTACTTGTGAATATTTATCGTTTAAAAATATAGCAATTTTTCACACAAATCAAACCAATACTTAAAGAAATTATTAAATAGCTCTTATTAAAAATAGCAAAATATTATTATTAAATTCAAGGAACCTGGATTATAGTTTAACGAAAATTATATGCCCTCTAGCGCTCAATGTGTAAAACTCAAATCAAGTTTTGGTTTTAGCCTTTCAGCACAGGTTTTAGGCCAGAAGTTCATTCCAACTGTTGTCTGTTTCTTTCGAAACAGACACATTAATGATGTAAATAACGTACAATAAAATGAATGCTAGAGTTCGTCGTGTAATTACATAGATAAATTAATTATTACTATGTGCTTCTCGAAGATTAACGAAGGCCCTTTTGGATTACTTTCTACAATGCAACTAAGTTTTGGATATACTTAGTTTAGCTATATATTAAATGAAGCTGTGGTGTGGCAGCTATGGAGGAACCCAGTGGAACTACACAGGTAAGCAATTCGTTCATTATTAACTGTTTAAATATTAAAACGTATACTTTTTAAAATAAAAAAAGATCTTTTTAATTTTAAATTACAGCGTTATTTTGAAGCACTTTTTTTTTACTGCCTCATTAAGAAATATTTTCACTATCAAATACTTGACAAACAAAAATATGTGTTGAATCTTGCTGAAAATCCGAGATTTTTTATGTATATTTGAAATGCTGTGATCTGTCAACGTTCTGTAAAGAGATAAAATTGCATTTATTTTACATTAGTTTACTTAGATGGAACATATGTGTGTATATGAGAAAGAGTAAACATAGAATGTTTTTTCCGCTACATTACCCCGTCTTCCTTCTATAAATTTTCTTCTTATGATGCTTGAAAATACTATACAATAAAGTATGATTATTAAAAAACTTACTCTACAAAATTTAAATTTTATTCGTTAAGTTACGCTGATATTTATTTGTAAATGTATGTTGTCATTATTTAATCTAGTACTTATGTGACTAGAGTGATGGTGACTCTAAATATCTAATTTTTAAATGTGTCTGAAAATATTCAAAATGGTAGAAGCTTAAAATTTGTTATTTATTATTCTAGTTGAAGCTAAATGGGAAGGCATGTATATACTTCATGAAAGCATGCACATAAATCTTGTGTAAGCAGTTTATAACTTACATTGTCCTTTTGTAACTAATATTAATGTCACTCAGATTGGAGGTTTGTCTTGAATATATGGCAAGAGTGAATAACAAATACTGAATTCCTTCCTTTTTTTTTTTCAAGCTTGCCTGAAAGTTAATATCCTAAAATGTAATGAAAGTTACGAGGCGAGTGCAGTAATTAAAAGAATGCCTCAAAATATAATTAATCCTTGAATAATCAGAAAAGTTAAGATTAAAATTTGACTACTTCTCTAAACACCTAGTAATAAATTCGGCAAATGATGCAACTCGTCTTTCAAAAAAGATCCCCTTCCCCCCTAGTATATTAATGCATCTAAAATCAAAATTCAATCTTTGATAGTATACCTATGTAAATTTTTTTTGGATAATATTTATTAGTAAATTCTGAATTAAATTCTTCGTTGAAGTATGTATGTGTTCGTTTCATTTTACTTTATATTTGTATTTGTCTGTTTATTTTTATGTTACCTTTCTGCTTCCCTGATCATACCATGTGTTGAAATTTTTTTTTTTTATGATTTAAAATATAAATTGTTATAAGAAGTAAACATAGGAAGAATTTACATTTCATTTTGGCATTATTATCTTTGTTTTTATTAGTATTTAATCAAGTTTTATGAATAATTTAATTTTTATTTAATTTACTTTTACTCTATTTTTATTTTACTTCAATTTAATTTAATAAATTATTAATATTTCAATATTTTATTAATAATTTTATTCAATATTTTATTATATATTATATAATTAATATTTCAATTTCTTTTTCTTTACTTTTACTTAATTTATTTTTTATTTAAATTTTATTAAAAATGTACCTAAAATTTTATGAGTAGAAATGTAGCTCTTTAAAATTAGAAGATGTTCTTCTATTTGTGAGATCCTAAATAAAACATCTCTAAATCTTAATGATCATCATATCTTACTGGTAAATGTTGGCACTATTAGAATGGAACTAATATTTAAATTTGGTAATTTGAATTGATAGTATTATACAAGTTAAACTTTAATGTTTGAATGAAAAATATATTTATCATGTCTAAGTATAAATGAGGTATAAATTAAATATAATAATAGTTTAATTTTAGCTTAGTTTTTTTCTTTTTATTTATGCTTTCATTCAGTGTAAAATCTTAATGACAAAGGAAAAAATTTCTAATGGAAATAAAAACCATTATTAATATTACTAATTGCAAATTCATTTATTCTTGATTTTTCTACATTATTTCTAAAATAAAAGCTAATTTTTAATTTATATGAATTTGTTTCTAGAGAATTATAATTATTTTGAAGTACTTGATTTAAAATAGAACTTCGAAAAATGACAATGTGATATCAGTGAAAAATTTTTTTATTGCCAAAATTTTTTTGGATCTCTTAGAATATGTAATAAGAAAAATGATATTTAGGTACCATCTCCTTTTATATATTATTTGAATATTTCTCTGCCGTCTTCTAATGATGACAAATTTAATTTTTCATGACCAGTAATCAGATGAAATTTTAAAATAATTGTAATATAAATACAAAAAAAAAGTTATATTTGAGTAATATGTCTCTGTTAATAAATTTTTAGATTGTGTATAACTGTAAAGTATAAAATATATGACCCACCATGTTAAAAAAAAGTTTGGGGGAAATGTGACTGGGTAATTCACCGGTTTCGTAATTATGATTTAATTTTTATAAAAAATAATTCTAAAAATCAGTTTTTTCAAATTCCTTTCTTATTGATTTAATAATTATTAATAAATAATTTGTACATTGCTATAAAAAATATTGCAGTTTTTTTTTTGTTTGTTTGTTTAAATCAGAAGCAGATTATTTTATTCAGTGTTGCAACTTTGGCTGTAGCACTTACTACTAAAAAGTATACCAAGTTTTAAAAAAATGTATATAATTTATCAGATAATCAATAAAAAAATTAACTTTTAAATTTAAATTTGCAGTTTACACGTAAATAGTTTTGCTGATATTACTTTTATTAGCTTTCAGAGGAAATATAAAAACCTTTACTTATGGCTGTTATGATTGCCAATCAACAACATCAAATTTTGAATATAATAGCTCAAGCTTTGGCCTATTAATATACTCTCTATTTAATATATAATGTAGAATTTCATGACCGTAAAGAATGTATTATGCTTTGTATTCACAAAAGTGTCCTTATACCCAAGACTACAATAGCAGATTGACTGTTCATTAATGAAGTTTGTATATTTTTAAAGTGGATCTTTTACCTGAGCAATTTAAATTTTTTTTTTAAAAATGAAATAATAACATACAACTCAAATACAATCAACTTTAGAAAAGCATTTGTACAAAGCAACAAAGTTTGGGGAGGAAGTTCTGTATCATTTGTTCTCCTCCTTTATATTCTAATTTGATGGAGGATTATATCTACAAAAATAACTAAAATCACTTGACAATTTGGTCGATTCATGCTTTTATATTCTGTTACAAGTACTTTGCTTATTTTGCCATTGCAAATATTTTGTTTATATTTTTAAAATTAGTTAAAAACAAGAATTAAGACTGTAGAAGTCAAGAACACTGTAAAAATCAGTATTAATTTTTATAAACTAAGGAAAAATGATACTTTATTACTGTATTTCATGAAATATAATTTTTATAAATAATATAGAAAAATCATTTTTAATTTTTTGTTTTTATGCTGTTTTTGATAAAATGGTGAATGATTTATATTTATGTAGAAATGGATCATTTTATTTATTTTTATATTTAATAACTGAGCTGTGTTTCTGAAATAATTAAATTTTAATACTATATTACATTCATGTAATAATTATTTTTAATGGTCATTTCGTGCAGGTGTTTTGTCTTCCTATCATTCAAATTCAATATAATGCTTGAAATCATTGTGCATTATTCATCGCTTTTCTTGTTATCTGTTATTTGTTGTTTTTGTTGTTATTATGGTGAAAACTAATATTTCTTATCAGTTTTCATAAAAAAATGGAAAATGACTGTAAAGGTTTCCTCTTTTGTATGTTTAAATATTTTCCATCTGATAATTATTTATTATTATAAAATATTTTAATTAAATCTGCAACATATTAACCATCTCAATCTCTGTTACAAAACTTTCATTTTGAATATATTTTGAAACTGAATTTCTTTTTGATTCCTCCTGTTTGATTTGAGCCATATAAAATGATCCAAAATGAAAAATCACTCGCTCTTTTTAAAAATATCTTATTAGATGGCACATTACTTTATGAAAGTGTGCGGTCTTTTTAAAAATTATTCTATTTAATATCTTATATTTATGTGTAACATTTTTGAATTATTCTATTTTATAAGTATGGTAAAATGGTTATTTAATACACATGTGATACATGGACATTTGTGTTTAGAAGTCACTGAGTGCAGTAATATATCTTTGCTTCATTCTTATGCACTTCCTTATTTACCCCTTCCTTATGGAATATTTCCCATTTTAGAATATGTCGCAAATGCAAATTCGCAAAATAAAAACAAGCTATAAAGATAAAATGAACAGCAATTAGTCTTGCCATTTCTAAAAGTTTGTTAAAAATTGCAAATCACTTGTGGTTTATCAGAAATTGTCGGGCCTTTTGAAACTGATAGTAATGATGTCAATGAGTTTGCATAGCATAGTTTCTAATTCAGAGAAACATGAAGAAATTATGGTGAAAACTAATATTTCTTACCCAAATAGATCTATTAGTAAAACTAATGACTACTGCAAGTTTAATAAGAATGTTATGTTGGAGAAACGTTACACATGTAAGAGGTAGAATATCCTAATTAAGAATGCATTCTAATTGCAAAATAAGGAATTCTATGTCTGTTTGTAATCTCTTAATTTATTAAGATTCAAATTAAGCGAATTTTTGATGATCATGGGCGAATTTATGATAAATCCTAAATTAGCCCATGTTACTTCATTTTAAAATTTCCTATTATTCCCAGATCCAAACCCTACTTTTTATTACTTATAATTGTTTTAAAAATTTGCTTACCCTTGCAGTCTCTCATACTTCGAAAGTGCAAGAGACTCCCTTATATCAATGTATTTCTTTCAAATATACCTATGATTCTCTTTCCTAAATGGGCATGTGTCAAAGAAAAGTGTGGTAAATTATTACAATCTTATGAAATTACTAAAGGGGAAAATTTGTCACTTTGCTCTTGTCTTATGGTTGGAAGAAATACATTCCATCTGTAACCAAATTTGCAAAATATGCCTTCTAAGGTGGGGGGGGGAATCAAGATTAAATTCCAAAAATGTAATCTTCTGAATCACATATCCACTAATATATATATATATATATATATATATATATATAATGTTTGGTGTAGAGGAAGTTTGAGTTAGGCAAAAGTAGTTATGTTATTAAAAGAATATTAATTTTTTTTTGAAATATTTACATTTGTGTAAATCTTTAATGGGTAGTTATTTTTTATCAGTATGTTTATAAATTGATTTTTATTACTACCTTTTTCCAAATAATTGTTTAATAAATTAGACCTCTAATTTATTAAAATTCACTTAAGTTGGTTTACCAAGTTAGATGTATTATATATTATAATGTATCTGTTTCAAATGTATTATATGTCAGCAAATGTTGACAATTACTATGTAATATTTAAAAGATGAAATATTAGCAAATCGAACCAAAAAAATTCGTTCTGAAATGGATTCTTAAAAAATGAATCATGGGGTAAGTCAAGAAACAAGAGGTGAATTAAAGTGTGTATTACAAGAGTGGTATTTTTAACATTAAAAAAATTCGTCGAACCGTATTTGTATTTAATGTAATTATTTACATTAATCACTGAAAAACGATTTGTAGACTTCTTTCTTGTTTTGAATGCAATATTTTTTCAGTCTCGCCCATCTATGTGTTATCAACCCCTCCTATCACATAATTTGACGTATTCATCTGCTTTGAATAAATATAGTGCAATCGAGAAATTCAGTTTTTGCACTTCGATTTGACATCTAATTGTGCCCATACGAAAGGCAGAAAACGTAACGTATCCAGTCTCCCACGTCTTCCTCTGTATCCCAGCATCATTCGATGAGTAACTTCCTGTTCCATTCACGCATGGACGATTTCTCATTAAAGCTTTGAAACGCCTCAATTTGGGCTTTTTGTGGGCGGGTTTCTTTGTACGAATCCTCGATTGAGTCCTTGCTAAAATAGAGTTTAGTAGTGAGTCAACGGTGGGGGAAAAAACATCATAGGACAAGAGTTTTGGAAATAGAATCGGAAGAATAGATGTGATGTTTTCCAAGAAGAAATAGATTGCATGAAATTTTTTTCATTATACGTAAAATCGTTATAAAACAATGAAAAAAAAAATTATTAATTCAATGTATCTCTCATTTTTGTAAGTTTTCTGGCATTCATGTTTATTGAATCTAAGAGAATCTTGAACTTAATTGATTCCAGTTTCCCGAAATTCGTGTACAGTAAAAGCTCTTTATTCGCGGGGTATGCGTTCCATAAATATACCGCGAATACAGAAACCGTGAATACGGAATGGTCATTTATACGGGATACGTTCATAGGTGACAAAATAAAACAAACAAATATATAAAAAAATCAATTTAATTGAAGTTTTTCAACATTTTGTTTAATTATGTTAAGGGTTAGGCAATGGTTTGAAGAATTTTGTCATTTTCTCTTGCTTGGCAGTTTTTAAAAGCTCCTTCCATTCAGACTGATACGCAGCAGTCGCAGTAGCAATTTGCCTCTTAAAAATAATTCGTTCTATAGACGGATCAGTATTCATAAAGAAATCGCAAAGACTATTACGATTTTCACTACTATTACTATTCACTACGATTTTTCAAATTAAATTCAGTGCTTGTTGAAGCCTCTTCTTCAATGGGCTGTGAATTTAACATTTCCTCCAAGTCGGTTTCAGTCAGATCTTCATCTTGCGGTTCAAGCAATTCCTGAATATCACTTGATTCTATCTGTTTGAACCCTTCTCGTCCTATTCCATTCGGGATTTCGGCTATTTTTGCATTTAACAACATACTTTAGACAAAGTTGTAATAAGATCTATTTTTTTTATTAGTCCATTTGACGGCATTTACGAAGGATATTGGGGTGGATACCTATTGGAATCCTTTGATTATTATGTATGCACTTATTAGATCCGCGAATAAAGACATTTTTAGCCGCGAATATGGGAATTGGGTCGCATTTTTTTAATCCGCGAATAGTGAAAACGCGAATAAGGAGCTTTTACTGTATATGGAATGAGTTTTGCAATCGCAGCGTCACAAAAAATTAACATGTTGCTTTGTTTGGCGCGTCGTTTTAAAGTTGTCGATATATTAATGTAATCGGGAAAATTACAAGCTGCAAAATTGTGATTGTTTGGATATAAAAATCGCTTGGTTAAGAGATCTATAAAAAAAAGTTATATACTTAACACCCTGACACCAATTTACAGTGAATTGTTTTTTGATATTGCATTTTGCAATGCAAATTAGATAGTTTCATAATTCATTCGGAAAGATTTGTAGTTTTTATTCTGTTTTGAATGCTCTATATATACTTAACATATGATGGAACTGATGAGTCAGCTTTTCGAAATGCGAAATTGATTTTATGAGAAATGATTTGAGGATTTTAGATTTACTTAAGGAAACAGAGAAAATGATTTAAACATGTACTGATAATTAAACATTTTTTTTTAATCTAAAAAATAACATGTTTGATTTAAGGTTCATGTTTGAGAATAAATAATGCTGTAAGAATTTTTATTTTTCAGTCAGTCATTTCAAAGTAAGATTTGAAAATTTTGTTTATTATTCGTTTTAAGTGAGTGCTCTTAAAACTAAATTAATTCTAGAAATTTTTTTGAAAATTTCGCGTGCTTTATTTTTTGAGTGAGTTTAAAATAATTAGTTAATGTTTTACTTTTTTGGGAAATTCCTGAATTTATCAGAAATTAACGTTAATAAGTAAATTAAAGAAATTAATAAACAATTTCTAAACAATGAAGAAGAAATTATCAAACAATTTCTTGTAATTTTCTATAGATATATGCATGTATTATGGAAACTTATATAGCTTATGCTACTGGATTTAATAGTAAGCGAATGCCGCTGCATTATTTTAATTCTGCGTATCACATTTCTGGAAATTTTAGTCTTTGGATTTTGTGTAATTATGGAAAGCGTCATATGCATATGTGGGTAATAAGTGAATTTTATATGTTCATTGCTTTTCCGATTCTATGCATCGGAATTATTTGAGCAATCGAAGTTTGTTTTGACTCGAGGTTTAATTTTCTGATACAAAATATAGTTAATATTCTCAATATTCAAATTACATCAAAAAATTTTCAACAGAATTTTTATTCTATATTATTCTTTATATTTAATACAGAGTGATAATTATGAAGGATGAAATAGCTTTTAAAATTTTACGAGTCTACATATTTTCTACCAGTTAAAATATTTTTTAAAAATTACTGAAAATATTAAGCTTGAAGACGAGATTTAGTTATGTGATTACTTGTCATTTCGGGCAGTGACATGGCGATTGCAATGATGAGTTTTTTTCTCCATATGTTTTATAAATATATTAATAAATCTTCAAAGATATAAATATTTGTAAAATATTAATCTTTTAAGCGTTTTCCATTATGTTTTTATCGTAAAAATGGGAATTTATCATAAAGACACCATGAACAATAAAATAATTGATTAAACGTTTTAACCTTCGGTTTAAAGAGAATTATGTCAAAAAAATAGTTGAAATTACAGCTTTTTTTTTTTTTATCTTTTCTACTTAATGGTTAGTTAGTCCAGAGCGAAAGAATGTTTTTCTTTCCTCATCCAAATGCTTTTCTCGTCATTGTGAAAGGAAATCATTCGTTTAGATTTCAGATGTACAAAGGCTTGCGTACAAGTTGTGTCCTTGATGGAAATAATGCGTTCTGCGTGTTTGTCTTTGCTCGAATGTAATGAAATTTGAGCATCCGTCCATGCTTCAGCGACTGTCACCATAACTCGAGAGAGAGAAATAAATTAACCCATATATTTCGAACGAAGGTGTTTTTCTTTTTGTGGCATCTTTCACGAAGCGGGTTCATCATTCTTGCATTTAATTACCTTCTGGTTACCTGTTTCAGTGTATGCTCGATGGCCGCCGTATCGGGTTTCATGAATCCGCCTGCATTGCGAGTCTCTTTGGCACTTTTTCCCTCCTCTTTCGTCTGATAGAGGTTATGTTTATTTTATGAATGTGCACATCTGTCAAGTTTACCGCAGATGTAAATAATTGCCCGAAAGAAATGGTGACATTTATTTTGTTCCGGAGAAACAGTGTTATGACTTGTGCATGCATTTTTGAACTATGAAACTGATAGTTTTCATGATATTTTAAAAGGATTTTACTTAGGAAGTTTTTTACTCTATCTTGATCTGTAGAGCAGGTACGAATTTCCGACTATTTTCTTTATGATCACTTTTGTGATTAGTGATTATGTTCTGTATTAGTTGAAAAGCTCATTTATCCAGTCCTGATTTAATTTTAATGCTGTCAATCAATAAATGTCCCTCTCCTCCCATTTTCGGCTTTAAATGATGGACAAGTGCAATGGATTCTGTAGGCCAGATTTCTGTGTTTTTGAAACATTTCCGGAACAGAATTTCAACTTCACGTACAAGTCAGTGGATGGAAGATAATTGCATTCAAAAGTTTCCATCTGCTTTCTGAATTGTCGGGAATAAAATTATAAAATTTATTTTATAGGTTAAGAGGCAGTTCAAAAATATTTATCGTTTCTAAGAAATTAAAAAGTAATAGCTCATACCAGTTATATTCAATCATTTTTTAAAAATTCTTTTTTTTTTATTTTTGTTCATGTATTTTGCAATATCTTCATCCCCCCCCCTTTGGCAAAATTTTATTATTCATTAAATACTTATCAGAGCACATTTCCGATGTTTACATTTAGATTTCATTGCGAACATTCTTTTTATATCCGTTTAATTATTTAGAACATTTTAAATTTGCATATCGTATAAACTGTTTTTACGTACAAATTTTTTATTAACTGGAGAAGATGAAGATCAGGCTTGTATCAATCATTTATTTTTGATTATCTGTCCGTTTGGGAGGTGTGATAAATGTAATGTTTCCCGTTCAATGTACATAATTGGCGGTTATTGTTGTCCTTGTGACGCAATATTTTGTATATATTTATGGAAAACGAACCAACTGTCTAAAATATTATTTACGTTAAGTATTAAAAGTTATTACTATTCCTTCGATCTTGTTATTAAAACTTATCCCATTCATAAGCAATCTGTATATAGTTCTTTATTACTGAAGAATATGTATTTCCTTGCTCAGCAAGTTTTTTCGTTTTTTCTAAGCATTATATAGTTCATTTTCGCTAATATAAGTTATTGAATAAACTTTATTAGATTATATAAAAAAATTTTTTTTTAATCTAAAAAATATAGCATGGTTTTAACACCCTCTCCCCCAAACATCATGGAAAATTTTGGATGCCTCTAAATTTAATGAACTATAAATTTAAAAGTAGTCGGGCTGCAGATTGTTATTGGGTTCAGCAAACTGCACACATTTCAATATTACTTTAATTGTGGACACGAAATGGCAGTTTGTTCTTGATTCCATAATTTCATCCACAATTCAATTGTTAAATATCTAGATAAGATATTTAAAATGAGAAATGATTCTCAGTACAGTTTTTATCGTACTATAACTTTTTGAAAATATTCATTACAAAAGAGTTATGCAAAACTATCAATTTATTTTAAAATTTAATTAAAATGTTTTTCACTTTAAAAATTTTAAGTTGTTAAGTTTGAAATCAGGTTGTTAGGAAAATTAAGTTTTTGTTTTCTTGCAGAGAAAATATTATTTTCTTTCTTGCTTCAAAAATTCTGTCTTATTTAACAGTTTTAAAGATTCCTTTTCATTTAAAAACGTTCATTCATATGATGAACCATGCATCAGCGGAAAAAAATTCGTTTCAAATTCATCTTTTTTCTTTTTTTAAAGCAAATGAGAGCGAATTATGGGTTTCAGCCATTGTTCGTGTGAATAATATTTCATCCCTGTTGAGGATAAAAGACGTCATATCGCCTTTGTGCTAGACAGGACCTTGTACGTGTATTTTATGATTCATCTATATCGTCTATCCAATTATTGTAGATACTAAATTACTTGATGCTTGTTAAATAGGTCTTGAAAGCATCGAATGTATTCACATTTCGTTTTCAGTATTTATGGGATGAATTTTCTCGAAAAATGGTAGAAACAACTTTAGTGGCTCCATTTGCAAAGTTATTCCATTATCTATCTCTGCTTTTCGTAATTGTGAAATTGTTTATAATATAAGCACACACCCGGCTTTTTTTTTTCTCTGTTTATGAAACGCAGAGCTTGTAATCGAATTATGCGAAACTTACTTCAGTAATATGTTTAAATAAAAAAATCTAAGTATTCCTGGAATAAGAGAAATTTCAAATATGTAGGGCAACTTTATAAAAATTCCATTTGAATACCATCAAGATTCGGAAAGATATAAGCATTGAATTTTGGTTAATCTTTTTAAGGGAAGCCAAATAAAAAGCTGTTTTCTGCAAATTCATTATACTCTGTTTAAAAAAAAAAGCGAAGAAATATATTAAATGGTCTTTCATGTATATTAAATATGTAACATAAATTGTAATAAAATAGACATAAATAGAAATGAGGCTACTGCACTGTCCACTATTTTTTGGAATGCGTCTGATCCGCATTGAGATCCGAGATTTAAGTGGATCAGTCAGATTTCTGAATACTTGTGGCTGAAATTGGAATTTCGGACACGCATCTGTGAGAATGCTTTTCAATTTTCTTTCTAAAGAGAGGGGGCAAGTCCCGCACAAACATTCAGAAACGAGTGGATTTCCTCATGGGGGTAGTAAAAGATGGCACCACCTCATAGTGGCAGTTGATACATTTGCATGGTAGACGAGACATAAAACGTCCGGGTGCTTTTAACTGTATTTTTATCCTGTGCTTTTTAACTGTTTGTGTGAATCGAATTACATATCGATAAAATGTTTGTGTGAACAATAATAAGTAATATTGTGCAATTGTTTTGTTGTGATGCTTAATGCACTGTCATTTGTTACACATTTAACTTATGAAAGCCTATTTAGTAATTTAATAAATTTTTTTATAGAATTCACTGTAAATATTAAATGATTCGTGTTCAATATTAATGTGTGGAAAACCTGTGTCGTTGAATTTCTCTTCGTAAACAATTGGATATATATATATATATATATATAATAAAGGTGCATTTATTTATCTAACTTTCATATATAGAAAAAATTTAGATTTACGCATACATTGTTAAAAAAAATTAAATATGTCAATGCTTTTTTTTAACGTTTTTGGAATTTACTCCAGATTTTAATATAGTTTTTTGTAACTTTTGCACAATTTGATTGCTTTTTTTTAATAAACAACCGTTTTCTTCCCCTCCAAATAGATCTTCACATTTTTTTCTGCATTATTTATTACCCAAATTAAATAATATTGCTGAAAGTTTCATTATCACCTTTCTGTAAAGCAGAGTAAAACCATTTTTTTTCCCCTTCTTTATAAGTTCTGTCCCTAAGATATTCCCTTGAATGAGTGGGAGATCGCTTATATTTATTATAAGCAAACTCGAAAGACTCGGCGTATTTTGGATCGCGTAGAATATGTAGCTTTTAGTTTTTAGCGGTTTAAATTTAAATGTCGACACAAGACCGAATTGAGCACCAATAACTGACAGGTGAGAAAAATTGCGAGTATCTATCAGTATGGAAAATTTTTGAGTTTTGCAAAATTAAACAAAATAACAAGAAAAAAAACGTACTTACAAAAAAAAAAAAAAAAAAAAGAAAAAGAAAAAGAAAAAGAAAATTTATTGAAATGCGTTTTGGATTTCTCGATCCAAAAATTATTTATCGAAAATTTGATCCCTTAGTTAAACGATCTAACTTGTCAAGACGCGTACATTCTTTTTTTTTTTAAATTTTTTTATCATCATTACCATTATCGACATCATTATTATTAACTGTAGAGATAAATAATTTTCGCATCTTACAAATGTGCGGTGTTTACTTCGGATATGTTAATTGCACGTAAACTAATTTAATTATACGGACAGTCTCCTGTTTAGTTTCTGATAAGCTTTCTGATAGTTAATATGTTAGCTATTGAGATTTTGCTTGTGAGTGCTTACCATCCAAAATTCTTAACATCATCACTTCCTTTTTTCATCTTTGATTCTGAAAAATCTGAAGAAAGTAAAAAAATCAAACTTTTTACTCTCTTGAAATAAACGCTGGTGAGCCTACATTAAAAAAAAAATGCAGTTTCTAATATTTTTGAATGAAGAAGCCTGGAGAAACGGAAAGAAAACACTTTAGAATTCCTGACTATCGCCTTGACAAAAACTAGTTATCTTGTAAAATTTAAAAGAAAATTGAACTGCCAGGAATGCAAAAAGAGAAATGCCTGATTTTTAAGAAAGTCATCAAAATATAAAAATTAGTCAATAAAACAAACGCTCTCATAAGCTAATGATGTAATATTTTATTCTGCGTTTGTAATATTTGCGGTATATTGCCTAAAGATGAAGTGGGTGTATTTTGCATGAATGGTTACTATTTCGCGGTATCAATACCCGGGTGCTAATTTCTCAGAAATAATGAAATTTGTTGACTTTTGCTACCATAATGAACTCCGATATAGTTTCTGCTTGGAACCGACTTCGAAATTGAGATGGGCTATATTTTGATTTTTACTTTTCATATTTATAGGTGGACCCGAGTAATTTATTATTTTTTAATGTGTATATATTACCAGGTGATGCTCCGAGTCCAAAATATCTGTGTAATATTTTGTTTTAATGAATGTCCAGCTTTCTGGTTTGCGAGTCATTTTGTTGCTGGTACGAGTGAGAGTTTTTTTCTAAGATTCGATTCCATTCGCGCTGCTTTGCATACTCAGCAGCTGTTTACTCGTTTCTTCTCTGATCACTTAAATAATGTCTCGACTAAAATGAGTCCCTCTCGAATGAGAAAGAAATGCCCCGTGCTCGGCAGAGCGGAGATAATGCCGCTTGGGAAAGTTTTCCGACATTTCATTCGTTGATCGGATGTGCTCGATTGACTTTGATTGAAAAATCCAGCTCAACCAGTGCTGTCCTTTTTCTTGCCGAGTTTGAAAGAGCGACTTCGAATTGGCACTTCGGTTGTGAATTGGTTTAGACGAACTTCCTTTTTCGACCTGGATGCAAAAAAACAGTTAATCGATCTTTGTTTCCTTTAATGGAAAACGGAAACAATTCTTATTAAATTTCTTGCTTACGTAGAATTAATGTTGAAATAATGATAAACGTATATTGACTGGCATCAGTTGAAATGAATTGCACGCCTTGCTATTACTTTTTGCTTCTTGAAAAATTATGCGTTTGCTGTTTCTAATTATTATTATTATTTCTATTATATTGTACTGCATCTGACACAAGAATTGCAGATGTTTTGTAGTTCATTTTGTAAATTGTGTATTTATTTTAAAGTTTGTTTTTCATCTTTATTTAGAGTAATTCTAATTAAAATTGTGGCGATGTTTTTAAAATGTATTTAATAATAGTTTGAGTGTGCGCAGTTTGAATAGGTTCAAAAAATTTCATCCGGATTTTGATTATCCGTTATGTTTTTCAGAATTATGCACGGATCTGAAAAACTTTCCAAAACGACCGCCATTTCTCTTCTGTGAACAATTTTCTGCTTTGAAAGTTGTTTACATAACATGTAAATGCAGTGATGTTTATCAGCTGAATACAACGTTATATTAATCTGTTGTATTCTTCAATCACCTGATTATGCCGAATTTCAATTTCTGTTTGAAAGTCTCTTAGAAATCAATATTTACAGAAATTGGCTCTTTAACATTGATCTTTTCTTCGTATTTAGCATAACTTGAATGCAATTTAAGATATAAATTTTTGCAAATTTTGCATCCTTACTGAGGATATTATTTTTGCTAGCCTTTTTTTGTGAGAATCCTCAAGTAATGAATCAGCCTACAAGATTATTTTAGAATTCCCCAATCGTCATTAACGGACGGGAGGCTTCATTGAAGCTATTCTTATTACCGTCAAACATTCATTATTTTTATGTGCTCTAAAGTGAAATTTTGTGTGTGATTTTTGAGGCCTTGTTTATAAATTATCTAATCATGAAATATTGTGATAGTAAATTAACTGAAAAGAAAAATGCACAGATCTTTAATTCAAAATTAGTTTTTGTTATATTTTTTGAACAAGCATGAAATCGAGAAAATATACTGATACATATTATAATTTCGCTGTTTTCAAGAAGTATTCTGAAACGCTTAAGCGTTGAAATGAGTGTTGTCGAAAAGTAATTTTATTTAAAGGTCTGTTCAAAGCCCAAACCAATACAAATTACTTGCATGCTTGTAAAATACGCGTATTGTTGCTTAATTTCCCCCCTTTCGAATGCAGAATCATATGCATAATAAAGAGAATAATTAAAAAACACGTCGAGTGTATAAAGTTTAATATTTATATACAATTTTTATTCGCACCCTGTTAAAACATTAGAGGCGGGAGTCGTAGCACTACGATTTGATCCGCGTTACCTTGCATACTATCTTCAAGATCCCTCGTCCTTAATGTGTTAATAACATTTCCTAGCTAGTATGAAACGTGAATCTGCAGAATCAAAAACTAAACTTTGAAATGCTCAAAAGAAACACGAATGTGTATTCTGTATGCAAAAATTATTCGTTGATTCCTTTTTTTCTTTTGCGTGCGTGTGCGTGTGTGTGTAAAGTTAACTGGAATTTTGAAAAAAGGGTTAGATGGGGAAACCGAGCTGATCGAATCAAGCCTTAAAATTAGAAAGATGCTAAACACCACAATTGTGAAATTTATGATGCCAGTAAATTTCTAATGGAATCTTTGTAAGAGTATGTAATAGCAGTTCAATTATAAATGAATGACACGTACATTAAATTTTCTGTGGCTGTATTATAATGATAGGACGGTCTGTATTTGTTTTAACTACCAAAGTGAGAAAATAAAACCTAACCTATACAGCACTCTCCCACAAAGCCATTCCTGCGTGAGGTCATTTTACCTAACTAATATCGATCTTTTGAAAGCGGGAATATTATTCAAGTAACTATTAGTCCTCAATTGTTATGATTTTGAAGAAACGTCGTATTTCAAGGTATCAGAAGATGAGGAGGGGGGAAGAAATTCCTGTGAATCTGTTCCAAAAATTCGTTTTGTAAATAGAGCATATTGAGTTCTTGCAGTTGGATTTAATGCCCCACCATTCTAAAAAAAGGTAATATGTTTTCACAGGCGTGTCTCCTGAGGTAAATTTCGTTTTTGCTGGTCAGTTCATCACAATCAATGAGTTAAATACTTCCGACTCTGCTGTGAGTATGCGCGTTTAATGAAATCGTACATATTCACCAATATCTATAACACTCTAAAAAAAAATAGAAACGTCTTTTTTGATAAATATAAATACTTCGATTAAAAGGTTATTTCGATAATAGAATGTGAGAAAAAGGTAAAAATTTGGAATTTTTTTTCGTCTGGTTTGCTGCACGTTCTCATGAAAAGGATCCACTTCCCGCACGTGAGGTGATGCACAGAGAGGTTGCTCACCCTTTTTCTTTCTGTGCATCCTCCGACTGAAACAAGCAACGTTTTCTTTTTCGAAGAGGGAAACTCGAGACCGTGTAAACAGCGACTCTAAAGAGCACGCGATTGTCGTAAAAAAAGCACCGATTGCCGCTTTTTGACGTTTTGACCTGGAATTTTTGCGACGCCTTTTCATATTTTTGCGCAAATCGAAATGAAATCGTTACTCGAATCGACTGTTTTCCGGCATTAGATTTTGAATTGTGTTGCTCTGTAACGAGTAATTTATGAACTATTTTCTTTGTACTTGGCGTAAATGTCGCGTTTTGAAAGAGGTCGTCGCTAAGAAGTTTCCCATGTTTCAAGGAGAATGGAAAGAATCTGAACTGCTTAAAATTAAGTTTACTTTGGATGTAATCGAGCGTTTTAATCTTCAGTTATTTCATTGGCGAATTCTCGCTCTTTACATGCATAAACCAATAAAGGGACATTCCTGTTGACCTTTCAATATACTTTTAGAATATATCTTGTATTGTTTTTTTGACTTGAATTTTTTCTCGTTGGTCAGTTTCAGTCAAAAGTTGGGTTTGATCTACAATTTTAGTGGGAAGATCATACAATGCTGAGATTCATATACTTAGCTCGCTACATCTTTCTGTTATTCGCGCTTCTTCATGCACTATTAGACAAGGTGCTCTTACCTGCCACACATTTGATGCAGATCACAGGACCGTTCATCTAAGCTCATCACATATTTGAGTTCTTGCGTTCATATTATTCTAAAATCATTTTTCGATCCAAGTAGAATATCTCGAATTTGAAATTGTTTTGCTATCCTGTTCTTTGCACATGAACAAATAAACGTGGTTTATAAGGAAATTAGTAATATTAGCATATGTCAGACTCAATCGAGTCCTCCAATTCGAATGGGTTGGATGAAAGCCCCCTGTCATCTGGAAATGTATAAAAATAAAATTTTGAGATATTATCACACATGTGTTACAGTATGTCATTTAATTTTGCCTTGGAAAATCTCTGCGTCGTTTGCAGCTTAGTTGGAGTTTGATTAATAATCACTCCTGAAAAAACGAATTGCGATCGATTTTTGTAATAGCATCCGATTCATCATAAATTTCATGAGCTTTTCAATTGAATCGAAAATGGTTGTAATTATAGATATAATGCTATATTTTTAAAGTAACATGCCAGTAATCTAATACAATGTCAATTTGTTCCTAGTTTTTAATGATACACGTGCCTTTCTATTTGTCTTTATCATGTGTCAGCATAAACAAAAATAGATGCACAGTATTTTTTGTAATATTTTGCAGCATTCTTCTTCAAATATAGACTTTATCTTTCAAAAAAAATGTGTAAAGAAGCTTAGAATGAAGAGAAAATGAACTTAACTTACTTATTGCTCGTGGAATTATTTTTAAATAATATTTCCAAAAAATCTATAGTTATACTATAGCTCAGTGTGTGTGTTGGCACTCTACAGGCCAGACCGTTCGTCATATGTATACCTTGAAGGCCGGGAATATGCACCTCCCGGATGGATTTTTTGAATTTTTAATAAGAATTTCAATTAACTAAAGAAGCATAATTTCGGCGTTTTTCCGCTATAACTTCCGAAAATATTATTGCATAAACATAATTTTTACATCAAGTTAAATACAAGAAAATTATCTTTCGAATGGTAACAGTGTTTTAACTCATAACTTAAGTTTCTATTTTTAACGAGCTATTAAAGAAATATTTTAACCCTATTTTTCAACAGCATATTACGTACAAAATAAAAAAAAATTAATTAGAACGAGTACGTCAATTGGAAAAAAATGAGCTTTTATGAAAGTGTTGCCATCCTATTGACGGAAGTTCAAATTAAAAAAACAATTATTATTGCAAATTAAATTTAAAATAATCTATAACTTTCAGCACGTGACTGGATGAAATAAAATAAGTATTACGACCCGACTATGTTAAAAACACTGGTTGTCCACCCTATTGGCGAATCTTTTTTTCATTGTTATTTCTTGTAGATCGGACTCTCCCCTTTCCACAACGGTTCATTTTTTCTAAGAAAAGGAAGGCCTGAGCTATCATTCAGGGGAATTTTGTCTGCTGAAATTTGTCTTCAATTTTCTCAGAACATTAATTTTCAAAAAAATTCTCCAGCGTTAACATGATATCTCAAAAATGATCATTAACATTACTTGAGGTATTTACATAAAAATTTCAGCGTGTTTTAATAATATGAGCAATGAAATAACCAAAAGTTTTATTTTTAGAGAAATATATATATATTTTTTCATTTGTAGGAGTTTTCAGAAAAATGTGAATTTATGGGAAAAAATGCATATGTACCAAAATTTCTTTACATCTCAAAATTTTTCTTATGTTTTGGTTCATTTAATTTATTATTTTATTCTGTAACTTGAGTACAAAGAAAAATAGGATAGCTGCATTAAAATTTTGTGTAGAGTGTTAACCGTTTTAGTTCAATTTCATCAAAATTTACTACAAATTTTTCTGTTTCTCAAAATATATTATGCTTTCAAATAATTTTGTTGTCTTTATAGTACTTTATATTATAATTGACAATACATTTCAAAACCATAGTTTTAAATAGATTTTAAAAAATCCAATTTTTCAAATTTTTTCCTTTGAACGTAATCAGATACCTTAAATGTTATGTTTTCTTAAAGAAATGCAAAGTAAAGGTTTCAATGATCGTTTCCAATATCTATATCATTAATTCAATAAATAAGCTCGATGCAAGACAAAACCTTGTTCAATTTTATACAGGTTATGCATTCAAATTCGGACCCAGTGGCCAATTAATAAATCTTTAATTGTAGACATATAATGTTTTGACTGTTAAATTATTCTAAATGAAATAAATAATTGCATTCAACTCGAATTTTGCATTTTTTTCTTACTCTTGTCTGTGAGTCATATTTAACAAAATATTTTTGAGACGCTAATATTTAAAACAAAAAGTGTTACATCAATCAGCCACCTGAATCAATCATTAAAACGTGCTCTTTTACACCTTTCCATCCACCATCGAAATGAAAATATCAATTTCGGCGTGTGTTTCGGCAAGCCTATATGATCTAGAGTTCTAATGATTAGGATGAAACTGAAGAAGTCTGCCGTCATACATTAGGCGTGTTCATGTGAACACACTAAAGGCGGGAGTCGTAGTGCTACAATTTGATCTGCGCTACTTAGCGTACCATCGTCAAGATCCCCCGCCTCTCATGTGTTAAAATAATTGAATTCGAAGTAAGACATCATAAACATTTGATATTCACATTAATAATATTTAATGTTCCATGTACATTCAAATTTAACGATCGAGGATTAACAGAAGGAACGCTATGTGTGTATGCAATCTTTCGAACCTGAGTCGAAATCAACAAAGCAGAGTTGAGCTGTCACACTACTTCCAAGTTTAATAATAAAATGTGTTAAGTTACGCGGGAGCGCATTTTTTCTTTTTCGTTGCACTTGCATGTACATATTTACTTTGGAGGACGAAAAAGTATATATCTAGACAGATTTTTTGAAATTGTAATTAGAATGTTAATTAATTGAAGCTAAAATTTGGATTTTTTCTGCGATAACTTCCGAAACAGATCAAAACCTTTTTTTTTATATTTTTTAATCGCCTTAAAAATGACGTTTTTTCTTCATTGATAACAATGCTTCGATCTATAAATTTTCAATTTTAGTGAGTTTTTAAAAAACATATCATAACCATATTTTCCAACAATTTATTTCGCACAAAATGGAAGTGGAATGTAACCTGCAAGTGCGCGTGAAGAGTGTACAAGTGCTTTGTCATCACTTTTGACAAAAACTCAAACTGTATGATTAAATCAACTAATATTGCAAACAGAGGGAAGTGTGATGTTCAGCACGTGTTGAAATGGCAGCGTAATTGTATGGTATAAATATAAAATGTGATATTATTCACAATAATTCCACGACAGTTGATTGCAAATCAGAGATAATATAGTACAATGAACAAATTGTCGTAAGAATCCTATAATAATATGATTATGTGACAATCGAAGTTCGAGATTTAAATATATTTGGCTGATAAAATTATAAAAAGAGCAAGATACCCGAGTTTTAGAAAATTTTAGAACGCATTTCACGTGGCGAACCAGCTGCTCGCCAAAGGTGGCTAGTATGAAATAAAGCACTTGAATTCCGTGAAACTGAGTGATTTCTGTTAATTATTTAAGAAACCTCTCATGATATGCTGGATTGGTATCGGTCCCTGTTTAAATTGTTAATATTTAAACTATTCTTTTGTGTGCCTACTATTGCAAATGTGAAATGGCGTTTTTTTTTTTACTTTCAAAATAAACTTTAAAAAAGAAATTAAAGAGAAAGCATTTCATTATTCTTACTTTCTTCAGATTTTGATGCATATGAAGTAATTGCGATTGGTAAGCCGTTTTTTTCATGCAACCATTTTTCTATACGACAATTTTCTATAAACTTTAATTCAATGCAAATAGTTCAGTGCATTTTTGAAAAGAACCCTTTTCATTTTTTAAAAATTCTTTGATCGCAATTTCAAATTCTACAAATATCGTGTTTTTTTTTTTTTTTTTTTAAATCAGTGAATATGAATTAGTACATGCTATTCTGAAATTGAATATTCGCATTTTAAAGCAGTCTGCTAATATGAGAGGAATTCTCGCTGCGTCTTCTGTTCTCGAATTCGTAGAACGCAACGAAAGCATTTATGCTGTAGTTTTAGGGTAGTTTGATAATTAATCCCGTGTTTTTTGTGAGGTAAATGTTGCATTTTCATAGTTTGTGCGTGGGGGGATACACAGTTTTATGTAAAAATTTGTGTGTATTTTTTATCTGGTTATTTCAACGTCTTATTATTAATGCGTGTAGTTATTGAAGATTTTTGATTTGATTACAGCGGAATGTTTTGTACTATAATTGCCGAAATGAATGGAATTTGAAATCATGCGATTACACTTGTGTTTTTCTTCGCATCACTGAGTAATCTGTAACATCTTCATCCTGTACTGCAGGGAAATCTATTCCTCTGTAACTCGCGAGCCCCATGTTGCTCTTTCAGTGTAAAGTTAGTCTCTACGGGAAATTAAAAATTTAGCATCAAAACCCTTAAAAAATAATGAAATATATTAATGAGATCAACATTGGACCATTCGGAATGGATCGCTTCCAATGCAGTTGCTGGATTTGAAAACCAAAGACTTGTAGAATGGCAATTTCTCAGAACTCAAGAGCGAGTTATAAGCGCAGAAATGCATGCACATCGTGCAGCGCAAGTGGACAGCCCTAAAAGCTATTTCGCGAGTTGAGGCCCTCCTATTCGACGTATGGAATAGTCTTCCAGAATGTTGCAGTGAGGTGAAGAAGTTGGCATATAGAGTGCTGACGACATTTGGATTATGAGAACAAGTGTTCTCTTGCATGGATATTATAAAAAGTGAATTTAGAAATCAACTAACAAATAAGTCGTGCTGTAACCCATATTTAATGAACTTTTCAAAAAGATCCAAAACCAATTCTCCCATTGATGTAAATATCTATATTTGTGTTTTTATATGAATAAAGATTATTCCATATTTAAAGCTGTTTATCTTAAATCAAAAAATCAAATATATATAAACGAATACTATAACATTGAATCGGAAATTTTAAGTGCCTTTTTAAAAATTGAGAATTTTCGTAAATTGTTACTTTTTGCTCAATAGGTTGCCGACCCCTGGTGTAGTAGGAAGAATGGAAGTGTGCCTCACTTCTTATATCGAGCCTGTTGCATTTTAAATCGATCGCATTCTCATGCGCTGACAGTCAGCGGGGATAATTTAGCGTCAGATGAAGAATTTTGGCTTCATTACACTTCACATGTGGCTATCTAGTTTGTCTTTTTTCATTTTAATCCTTCATAATAACCGTCGCCACAGCAAAGGGGCTTTTCAAATTCAAAGAGATGGTACGATAGCGTTTATCCAAATTTTAAGATTTTTGAAGAAGGCTGTTTAATATTTCGCAATTTCGGCTTGAAAACCTACAGATTTAGGGATCGAAAATTAGTTGCACCCAGCAATAGACGCACAAGCGTGATGGAAGCTGTGGTGGTGCAGAAGTTTGGGATGAGAATGCCAACTCGGGTGTCATTCTCATCATTCAAACTCAGTTCAAAATGACGAATAAGGAAGTAGACCGCGTGTTATTTTTAAACAGTTCGGAAACACAACTGAAGTCAACTATGTTTCAGGTAAGGGGAAAAAAAACGTAATTTGGATGATAAATAGGTTAAGTACAGAGAGTATTTAATATACACAACATAACGCCATCCTGTGCCTATAACACTAAGTTATCTAACCAGTTAAAAGGGCACAGAATGGAAGGAAAGAAGAAAAAAAGGAGGGGGGGGGAAGTAAAGAGATAAAAACAATAAAGAAAGAAAAAGACGACAAAACATCCAGGTATCTCCGGAGAGAATGCCATTGGTGTCAAATCCTACACGATTGTATTCAATTTTTTGATGAGGTAATAATTAGATGAAGGGAACAAGAATACTTAAACAAATACTGACTATGGGTTAAACATACAAGGAGATGAGAATGCTAACTTAAAAAGAAGAGATTGATAAATTATATTACGAAGGTCTGCGTGACATGTATCAACAAATAAATAATCTCTGTAGTGTCAAAATCTGTAGAGTCCGTCTGGGTCCTGTGGTTTTATTTTCCTTCTTGGGAACTGCACTTTTAAGGGACTTGTGAACACTTTTGAAGTTTTAAGGGACTTGTGAACACTTTTGAAGTTATAGTTTCGGCTGATTATGAATGGCAATTAGGTCTCAGCTATTGTATAGCTTTGAAGAGTGAATATGGTTTATTATGGAGTGGATCTTGCTGCGTGAAGGGGTATTCGATGCAACTCTCCTGTACCATTCTTCCTCGAGACGTGGCTCTGACTTTCTCATGGGTATTTAATATTCAGCCTATCTGTTCGCTGTTTATACACTGATGTGACAAAAGTCATGGGATAGCAATATGCAAATATACAGATGGCAGTAGTATCGCAGCGAAAAAGTATAAATGCGCAGTTCGTTTTCCTGAGCTTTCATTTGTGTTCAAGTTATTCATGTGAACAGGTTTTTCGTGATTTATGGCGGCACGACGAGAATTAACAGACTTTGAACGTGGGATGTTAGTTGGAGCTAGACGCATTCCATTGCGGATATCGTTAGTAAATTCAACATTCTGAGATCCACAGTATCAAGAGTATGCCGAGAGTATGAAATTTCAGGCATCACATCCCATCATGGACAGCGCAGTGGGCGACCACCTGTTATGTGTAGAATGGTCAATGTTAATAGACACGCAACATTTCGTCAAATAACTGCAGGAATCAATGTGGGACGTACGAGGGACGTGTCCGATAGGACTGTGCGGCGAAATTTGTCTTCCTTGGGCTATGACAGCAGAAGACCGACTCGAGTGCCTTTACTGACAGCACGACATCGCCTGCAGCGACTCTCCTGGGCTCGTGAGCATATCGACTGGTCCCTAGACCAGTGGAAAACCGTGGCGTGGTCAGATGAGTCACGATTTCAGTTGTTACGAGCTGATGGTAGAGTTCGAGTGTGGCACAGACCCCACGAAGCCATGGACCCAAACTGTCAGCAAGGCACTGTTCAAACTGGTGGTGGCTGCATAATAGTGTGGGCTGTTTTTACATGGCATGGACTCGGTCCTCTGGTGCAACTGAACCGATCATTGACTGGAAATGGTGATGTTCAGCTGCTTGCAGATCACTTGCAGCCATTCATGGACTTCACGTACCCACACAACGATGGGATTTTTATGGATGACAATGCGCCATGTCACCGGGCCAGAACTGTTCGCGATTGGTTTGAAGAACATTCCGGACAATTCCAGCGCATGATATGGCCACCTAGATCGCCCGATATGAATCCCATCGAGCATTTATGGGACATCATCGAAATGTCCGTTCGTGCCCAAACTCCTGCACCATCCACACTTTCACAATTATGGACGTCTATATAGACAGCATGGCTCAGTATTCCTCCAGAGGACTTCCAACGACTTGTGGACTCCATGACACGTCGAGTTGTTGCACTTCGCCGGGCAAAAGCAGGACAGACACGTTATTAACAGTCATCCCATAACTTTTGTCACTTCAGTGTATATTGCCAGCATTTTCTTCATCGCATTGGATTTCATAGCTGAAATGGTTCAACTTGCGATTGTTGGGATATCAGAAGTACCTCCCTGAATCTCTTCAGAGCAGCATACCTTTTGCGAAATACGGTATTTCAAAATGAACGAAATCTAAAATTTTAATTTTGTCACGGAAATTTAAAATAATAGCAACGCCTGTTTGTGGAATCGGGCGTTTTTTCGTTTAATGTGCTTCAACATGTTTATGCAAAGAGAAGCATCCATTTTGTGTGGGTACTTAAGGAAATATAGTTTCTAATTTAGAACTCTTATTTTGAAATAATTTTAAGAAAACGAGGAATATTTTGCATTAGAAAGCCGTATTTTCTAAAACGATTTTCATAAATTTGAAATGCAAACAAGTATTATACAAATATCTGGAAACAGCTTTCATTAGGACACATTTGAAAACAAAAATTTCACAGAGAGTAACGCCAAGTTGTTCAGTCTTTCCTCAATCTTTTTTCACCTTGTTTCTGCTTTTATTTACTGTTGTAATAAAAAGAATCTTTGATAAAATCCAAAATAATCTCGAGCAGTTTAATAGTTCAGAAAACTAAAAGTTGACCTCGAATATTATACAGTGTAATAACTGTGCATGGCAGACAGGAATACTCCGAGCTCTCCTCAAAACTCCTACTGAAAAAGCGCACTCTCTGCATCGAGACTCATGGCCTCTACCCCCGCGCAACTGTTCTTCCACTCTTCACATCCTTTTTTAGCACGACCGGAACAGTTCGGTGGGGGTTAGTGATATGGCATACAATTTAATTAATTTCATTGAAAACGGCAGCTCGATTGACTCTCGGGCTTAGAACTGAAATTGATAAAGTGCTTCGCATATACTTCGTACTAATTTTTGCATACTCAGGGATAAAGTATTGTGATAATTTAAAAAAAAATCTGTGAAATTTAATGCATGCCCCCAAGTTCGAAAATAACATTTGTCGAATTTCGGCTGTGAGTGCAACATGATAGATGATTGAATGATTGAAATTTAACATGCGTTTTTATCATTAGAATGGTAGATGAAATTTTGAACATCAAAATATTGACTTTCTGTCTGTCTATATAAATATACATTACAGTTCATTTGTTTCCGTGATAGTTCGAAATGTCAGTGACATTGTCAGATGAGTTTGGCATGCGATTTTGTTATCAAAATGGAGAATGGCGCAGATCCATTCTTTATTACCTCGCGGGGTGCATCGTATTGTGTTGGCACGCTCTGCCCCTTAGTCTAAGAGTGGAAGTCAGCAACTTAATTTAAATTGCACAATATTTTGCAGAACGTCGGATATTCACTTTAAGTGACCAGATACTCTGAATTCTCATCTGAAACACTCTAGAAATCAGAGAACTGATTCAAGGTGCCGACTAAGAAAGTTGTGGATGATTTTGTATAAAATTATTTGAAGAATAAGGCGAAATAAGAATTCGTTTATTGTGAAATGGTAATCATCAAAATATGTCCACTAAATTTCTCAGCTGTCAGTTGATTCATTTTCAGGAGCTTTTTCTCAACCCGAAATAGACGAATCGAGGCTGCCGTGGCCGGTGTCGAATCCGGGATTTTAGTAAGCGAGAGGCTGAGATTGCTGTGCATAATATCGTTTTGAGGAGATTTTATTTGAAGTTTTCTTAAAGTATTAGCCAAAATTCTCTATTATAACAACTCCGTTTATCAAAATTTTAAACAAATTGATAAGAAAACTGAAGTAAAAGATATTTCTATACAATTCTTCCAACATTATATATAATTATCAAAAATAAAAAAGTATCTCCCCACAATTTAAGTGGTTTTTCCATGAAAGTTTTGTATTACTTCATAGAAAATACGCATTAAATGGAATGCCCTTTGTCTTGTTTTTAGTGAATTATAAAACAGATTTTTAAAAATCAATTAGTTCGAATGCGATGTGTCATTTCCACTGTGAGGGTATCAAATGGCTGAATTTTTTAAAATAAAATAAAAAATATTACCCTACATCACACTAATGATTTGATGTTTTGAAAGCAATGACATCATTTAAAATCTAAATGACGATGCATTAAGATAATATTTGCTACAAAGCAAATATTTGAGACTATTTGTTGTATAAAAGAGTAGGAAAAGAAACCTGTCATTATCCACTCCGCAGGAAGCCGCATTATAACGGTTGGAAATTTGCAAACAGCGAATTTCGTCCGACTTCCGCGAGTGTTTCTGCTGCGCCTTCGAGCATCGCCGGGTAATTTTTTTGCTCCAATATTTGTGTTTTGATTGAAAATCGTTGGATGCACTCATCAAAATTGTTTCATTTGAAGTATCGTTTTCCTGCTCCGTACTGTAAGCAAAGTTCACGGTCCATTGAAGAATGCAAACTTCCCCCAGAATCCATTGAGTCTTGTGTGGTCTGCGTCTCTTTCGGTTCAGATGTTCCAGATTTGAAATGGCACTTAGTAAATTGGGAATAAGTTTTTATTATTCAAGCAACGAAGTGTTTATCGTCATCATGACTGAGTAGATTTTTAGCCTTCACGGAAAGAGTGCATTAGTAAAATCAACTTGTATTAATATCAAAGAAAAATACTGCTCCATGTGACGCATTGTGAATTTTTCCCCCGTCCTAATACGCTGAAGGTCAGTGACTCTAAAACAACGGTAATGTTTTATTTAAAGTGATTGTTTACTTTCGCAAAGGATCTTCTCTTTTTGGATGTGATTTCAATTCCCGTCTGTCGACGAACTGTCGAAAAAAAGACGCAAATATATTGCAAAGCAATTCTTATTTACGCTCACAGCTTGTCACATCATAAACAAATTTGTGTACTCTTAGCTTGGCTCAATCTTTTTTATTCCTAAATGAACTCATTCTTATATAAAATAAACCCATTTTCCTAATGCGAATCGAATTTCAGTAACTATTTACCTGCAGTCGACCACAACAAATCCTGCCGATACTGCTACGTTGAGTGGTGGCGGGATGGTCGACTGTACACAAGACGTAACTATTTACCTTCAACATTTATATAAAGTGTGTTATATATTTATAATTTAAAGGGCATTTTATAATTTGGGGATTTTGGTATTGCATTAAAGTCTAGAAGGAAAAAAAGGTTGCCAAATTTTTTAATGCTGAATTTAAGATTAGTCCGGTGCAATGCGTTTCATAAGATTTTAATATTTCGCCGAACCTTTTTGTGCAAAGGAAACAAGGTCTTTCCGTCATGCCCCGTTGGCGCCCGCAGACTTCAGTAATGGAACCCGTGCCAGCATTGATTTGAATTTTAATTTTGGAAAAATCTTTCTGAATCGGGTGCACAAGTGATCCTTCTGACCGTCGGACTGAAAAATCGCGAATCATTGCTTGCACAGTTGGTAATGGTGACTTAAAAAAATGAAGACAATAACTTAAACCGGCTTATGCAACATTACCTGTATCCACCTGGGCTGCCCCATGACCTGATATATGTCAGCGAAAAAGAAAAGAACCCAATACAACATTCGTTAAATTAGCCGCCTGCTTAGACCTTTTGTTTGCCACCACATTAATGGCATTGATTTAGTTATCATGCGACTGTTTAATTTGTTATATTCTCGATAGGTCTAGAACATTGGATTAGGCTCTCGAAGTGCCGAAATGAATTGGTAAAATTGATCCTGCTGTTGCAGTTCGGGGTCGTCCATATTTTATGTCGCAGTATCTTTCCAAAAGTTAAGAGCTGGACTAGATAGGTGATCGTTGTCATAAACTTTCAAATGAAGTAAAAAAAAAAAAAAAAATTAAAAAATTGGCTGAATAGATGCAATGATGGAAGCTTTTAGGTCTGTAACAACATCTTTATAGCGTACTCTCCCACATTGGTTACTTAGTCATCAGCAGCACTTCTTTCATAGATATTACATTTACCATTATATGAACAAATTACACAGGCCTGCATGGGTCATGTTTTTTAACTTTTGATTATTGATTCCTATGTATTTTTTCACTCTGAATCTGAATATGACATTCGTTTTTTTTTCCATCACGTCAGGATCTTTTACAAGACGCAATTTTTGAAATTTGTAATATGTTGCAAAACATCGAAAATATGAAACATATTGACAGATTTTAAACATTTTTTTTATTATAAAATGTATTTAGTTTAATTAAATTTGACTTATGCTTTACAATATAATAGCCAAGCACATCAAGAATCTGTTGGGGAGGGGGGGGGCGAAAATTTAATGAAAACTACCACAAAATTAGCCTAAATGTAACAAATTAATTTTGGCACACGAAATTTTATATTGATATACTTAATTTTATGAACTTTAAATTTAATTTTAAACAGTCTTAATGATGATGTATGTAAAAACAGTCACCTTTCATTTGTGTCTTTGTCTCTTTTGACCAGTCATGTTGTGTTGGCGGCTTTTCTATCCATGTGCCCTTGTTGATTCATCGCGGTGCAGCATCCAGCAATAGTCTGCCATCATTGAAGTATTCCATCTCCCTTGATAACGATTTTCCATTTTTTGGATATCCTGAGGGAATCTCTCGCCCATCTCTTCACTAACAGCACCCAAATTCTCAGGAAAGTAATCCAAATGTGAATTTAGAAAAGGAATATCTGGACCTGTAAAGACACCCTCGTTTTGCTTTTGATAAGGCTGGAAATTTGTTGCAGATGTATTTGAAACATTTGCTTTCTTTTGATAAAGCTTTCATAAATTGCTTCATCAATCCCATCAATATATAGAGGTGGAAGAAGAACTTTATTCCTATCTATCAGAGTTTTCTGGAGTACATTTTTTTTCCAGGTTTTAATGAATCTCGTTTTGGTCAATCTTTCTGCATCCAATGATTTTGCCTGTCTCTGCTATCCCACTCACATAAAAAACAAGGAAACTGAGTGCATGCGCCTTGCTGTCCTAAGATAATCGAAATAATTTTAAGATCCCCACAAACTGTCCACTCATGGTCGTCGTACTTAATTTTATCGAGTACCAATTTTAAATTTCCATAACTTTTTTTAAGTGTACGGAATGTCCTATGGGAACTGACGCATACTTATTTCCGTGGGGAGGAAGCACAGCTTTAAGGCTTCTTTTGGACGAATATTCTCCAATCGGTGCTTTCATATGGAATTTTAAATGTATTAAAAAGTCCACATACATCATTGCAGAGCACTAAGTCCCCATATTCCGAGAAGTATGGAAGAAATTCTTTTTTTCTGTGCCTGAATCAGGAAAACGTAGTACCAGCTTCGAGCAAATTCTTCTAAGTCTTGAGCCAAGCAATTCTGAGCCCTCTTTCGTCAGATATAAGTCGACGGAAATTAAGGCTAATTTTGTGTAGTTTTCATGAAATTTTTGCCCCTCCCCAACGGATGTGCTTGGCTATGATATTGTAAAGTATAAGCCGTAAATTTAATTAAATTCAATACATTTTATAGTAAAAAGACCGTTTTCAATCTGTCAATATGTTTCCTATTTTCGATGTTTTGCAACATATTACAAATTTCGAACATTGCGTTTTGCGAAAGATCCTGACGTGACGGAAAAAAAATTGTCATAGTCAGACTCAGCGTGAAAAAATACATAGGAATCAATGACCAAAAGTTAAAAAAACATGACATAACCCTAAAAATGCAGGCCTGTGTTATTGATTAGATATTTCCAAAAAAAAAATGTAATTAATCTAAACAAATATTTTCCAACTGTTATTTAAAGTGATTGAAGACTTTTATTATAGACTAAATTAATATGAAATATATAAAAAAGGGCATAACAAAGTTTTGGTGATCAACTTGCTTGTTAGATATTTACAATATGTTTGTCTTTGGTTACATAGACCCCCCCCCCTTTTTTTTAATTGTCATTGTTTAGTTTAACATCATATAAACTCGCATATTAATGTTCATCTGATGTGGAAGGACTTCAGTGTTTTTGCAATCACATTGAAATATGATAGCTCCCGGTTTGTTTTTACCTAAAATTTATCTTACTACCAGCGAAGTTTCGGAAAAAGTATTTTCGGCGTTTTCTATAATTCTCCTTTGTTTTATCCGTAGCTACGTCGTGTTTACGTAATTTCCGTAGTTGTTAGGCTAGGTTATAATTAATATCCGTAGTTGTTAGGTTAGGTGAAGTTGAGTGATGTTTGAGATAGCTTTCGAAAAGGAAGAGAGACGGGCGACTTTTCATGTCATATCTGTGGGTCAAGAGTTGTTTATGAAATAAAAATTGACGAAATCGGATCAGTAATCGAGACTGGGAATCTAGTTCTTTTCGTTTTGTCCCTTATTTTTAAAAGATATATAGACACGAAAATAAAACGGAAAGAAAAAATATTGATCTTGCATGTTTATTTTTCTCGCGACTGTAACATTATACAATATTGTGTTCCCAACTGCTGGCTTATGGGTGAAGAGTAAAATGTCTAATTTGATGTTTTCCTCAGATGTGTAAGTTATTAAGCATATCGTTTCAGTGAGCTGTGTTTTGATAAATAATTATCTTGAATCGTATTTCATCATATTTGCGAGACTAATTTCTTTTCCAGTATACTTAAAGTATATTTTTTGAGTTTCTAATCCAAAATCAATAAAATAAAAGGTAAATAATCTCTTACCTTTGCTGCCACGGGTTCATCGATAAAAACATCTCTGTAAATATGGTTTGAAGAAAAAGAGTGCAGTTTCGGTATAATCCTTTTTATTTTCTTCTAGGGCACAGACATAATATGATAATGAATAATATTTACATGCATTATTTACAACGCGCTTATATGATCATTAATTTGGCCATCCTCCGACGTTTAACAATGCGTCGGTCTCGTACAAAATCTCTTAAGCATCTGAAGATCTGGCGGAAGGAATATCTACTGACGTCAGCAGAGCGCGTTGGCGCCAAGTTTATAACATATGAATCTGCTGACTCAGTTTTCCAACATCCTCCCACCTTTGAGTTTCAATTACAGGAAACTCAAACATAAATTCAAATTAATTCAAATAACAAATTCAAATTTCAAATTAACAAGAAAAATTTCTGTTACTAAAATACATATACATTACTAAAATACATAATTGAATTAACAATATGTTTAAATTAATGAATATAAATCAAGAAAATATTACAATAAAGAGAATATATCAAAGTAACAAAATATTTGCAATAATCACGATAAACCAAAGTATTATTCAAAATTAGTTATTTAGTATTGAATGTGTTTCAATTAGAGTCCATAAATGTGTATAATATAAAAATTCAGTTCTAAAAAGAGTTCTTCTAAAAAAGAAAAAGTTCAGTTCTAAAAAAAGTTTATAACATGAGTCTCTTTACCCTTTTTAATCTTCTACCATACCTAGAAGTTGGTTCATCAGGTTCAGCTTTATCATGAGAATCACTTTTAGGTGTGCAGGAATCATCACAAGGAAAGTTATTCTCTCGTGTTTCACACTGTTTCACAGGTTGTAACAGTTCTTTTTGAGATTCACTAATTTCTAAAGAATACAGTCTCAACGTTGGACGTAGGACTTCTCCACCTTTGGTTTTCAGTTTCACAAGTCTGATATGTCCATCGGGCGATTTGAAGATTTCGATGACTTTACCTAATGGCCAGTCCATTCTTTTTACGTTGTCAGAGGATATTAAGACAACTTCGCCTAATTCGATGGATGGTGAGATTCGTGTCTTTTTCTCATATTGTCTCAACTGTCCCAAATATTCTGAGCGAAAACGTTTTCTCAGGTCACTTCGAACTTTTTGTCGATAAATAAATCTTCTATTCAGGGCTTTAGAGTCCAGAAGATCTAGTTCAGGTGTACCGATTTCTTTAACTTCCTGCAAAAACATATAAGGAGTGAGAGGTTCTAGATCATTAGGGTCATCACTTATATAAGTGAGTGGTCGACTATTGATGACACTTTCACAGTCACACAAGATGGTAGTCAGTTCTTCGAAGTTGAGGGACGTCTGACCTAGAACTTTACGTAGTATTCGCTTGACCATCCCGATCAAGCGTTCCCAAAATCCACCCCACCATGGAGCAGACGGAGGGATGAATTTCCAGTCTATCTTGTTGACTGTACTGTATTGAGCTATCTTACTCCAATTGATCTTTTTGATTAGGTTGTTTGCACCTACGAAGTTTGTGCCATTATCCGAATATACAATCGTGGGTCTTCCTCGACGAGCCACAAATATTCTGAATGATTGAAGAAAACTTTCTGTTGATAGTGAAGTGGTCAGCTCGAGATGTATAGCTCGTATCAAATTACAATGAACTGAATCGTCACTTTCACTCCTGAGAAAAATACACGTAGCGTACGATTTCTCCGAAGCATCGCAAAATACATGCAAAGTTAAATTTCTAAGTTCTTCATTTTTATCTAGACTTCTAGAAATATAAATATCATTTAAAAATTTCAGTTGATTTTTCCACTTCAAAAATTTATTTGCTATGTAAGATGACAATTCAGTATCCCAACTTATTTTTAATTTCCAGCATTCCTGTAGTAGAAGTTTTGGCAGTAATGTGGACGGACAGGTAAATCCAATTGGGTCAAATATTTTATGCACAATCGATAAAATGATTCTTTTTGTTAAAGGTTTATCTTCTATGGTGGAATCTAAATCTCGTAAGTCAACAGTTAGAGAGTCACTTTTTATTTTCCATTTTAAGCCTAACACTGAAACGGATTTCTCTTCTATTAAATCAGATTCTTCAAAAGGGGTATGCTCCCACCCTCGCAAATTAAATTTTGCTGGGCCAAGTATTTCCTGTGACTCTTCAATGAACTTTATCAGTTCTTCTTTACTGTCCACACTATGGACACAATTGTCCACATAAAATGATTTCAGAAGTTTTAGGGCTGTTTCTTTGTAGACAGGGGGAGCATTTTTCAAATGAAATTCAAGAGTGGCTCCTAGTAAAAAAGGGCTTGAGGTTATTCCAAAAACAACTCTCCTATGCTGAAAGATTCTTAACTGCTCTTTTTTCCCTTCCTGCCACCACAAAAATTTTAAATAAGGCCTATCCTGTTCATGGAGCTCAATCTGCAAAAATGCTTTTTCAATATCGGCAATAACTCCGTATTTTCCCATTCTGAATCTATTTAGGAGAGAGGGAATTAGCTCTACCAAATTGGGCCCCTTTTCTAAACAATCATTAATTGATGGTGAATTTTTATCTCTGGCAGAGCCATCGAAGACTGGCCTAATCTTTGTCGTAGAGTTTTCTTTAAAAACCGGACGGTGAGGTAAATAATGTTCTGGTTCTGAGCTAGATACTTCCTCAATAATACCCTCATCTAACCAGTCATCAAAAATGGTTTCATATTCTTTAATTTTCCCCAATTTGTTAAGAGATTTAATACAATTAACAAGTCTCTTTTCGGAAATGTCTTTACAATTCGTTAATGGGGGATGAACCTCCACCCAAGGCAAACGCATTTGATACCTCCCTTCTTTGTTTCTACTAACAGTTTGGGAAAAATGTTCTTTAGCCGCTAATTCTATTTCTTCGCGAGTTTTATTTTGACTCGGTTCACAAATTCCAAGTGTATCTAATCGCCATAAATCAGAAATGTTTACGTCATTCACGTGACAGGATAGAACAGTATTTGTGCTGTCATGTTTTTCTATTTCATTCGTCTTTCCCATCAACGTCCAACCTAACTTAGTTCCTACACATACTAACCCTGAACTAAGCTCCTCTACTCTCCCAGTTAACAGCTTACCCGCAACATCTGCCCCAATTAGCAAATGAATCTCTAAAGGGGATGATTTATACAGTAATTGATCATCAGAAGTATGCGATACATCAGTTAAAAATATCTTCTTAGATTTAAGATCTTTTACATAGGGGAACAAATTTATTCTCGAAATATTGGTACAAATTGTTTCCTGATCTAACACTTCAAAATTACAATGGTAACTGTTATCTACATTACTTAAATGAACCAAATATTTTTTATGGCTCTCAGGTTTTTCTAAACCCCCAAATAAAGAATGTAAAATAGATTCCTCATTAATTACTTCATATTCCATACTTTCTGCTGCATATTTTGACATGTATGACCTTTCTGACCCGCTGTCAATTAATACACGAATGTTTCTAGTTTTATCCTTTCCGCGAATTTTAACCACTAATGTTTGTAAATAAACTTGCCGCATGCATGTTTTATTAGTTAAAGAACTCTCCGCAACAATTTTATCTTCCGACTTCCTTTCCTTATTTTTATTTTCTGAAAACTCATCCTTACCTTTACACATTATAGGCAAATGATTCCCTTTACATATTGAACAATTAAATGTATGCTTACAAAAACGCGCGATATGTCTAGGTTTAGATTTTAAACATCGGAAACAGACTCCGCGATTTAAAAGTATTTCCTTCTTTTTCTCGAATGTTAAACTCTTCGCGAACCTACAATCCTCTTGGTTTAAATGTGACTTTTCGCAAAAAGCACATTCCTTATACTTCGATTCAGCCGAATAAGTGTTTCGTCTAGTAGAGTTGTTAATTAAATCAGTGGCTGATGGTCTGGACCTTGGGTTATTTTCTCGCGAATGACTAATAGGTTTTTTGTTATGGTTATCTAAGTCGAAAGAGGAACGGGCAATAACTAATTTCTGTTCGGATTCTATTTCTTGTTTAAGAAAATTTAACAAATGTGCTAGCCTATCATTTCCTGTAGATTCTGCAGTTAATTCGCGTTGAGTGCGCTCATAAATTCTTAGCAGATCTGTTGGGAGGCAGGATTCCAATAGAGGAAAAAGCAAAATAGCAGAAAAATCATCTTTAGCTACTCCTAACGTTTTCAGCGACCTTAATTGGCCCTCTAAAGTATCATAAAGTTTCACTAGTGAATACTTTTGGCCTTGAGGGTTAGCGTTATTTATTACAACTGAAAGTAACTCTCTAACGTAGACTTCTATCAATAAATCGTCTCTTCCAGAACGCTGTTTAAGAGCTGTTATGGCTTCATCGTAATTTCTACCAGATGGGGGAAAAGATTCAACAAGCATTCTGGCCGGCGAGTTTTTTACTGTCGCTTGCAATAGGTATTGAAATTTGTCATCATCCACTATTTCGGGGTTTTCGTGGATTTTTTTAAATTGTCCCCACCATGGTAGAAATTCCTTTAAGTTGCCATTAAACTGGCTTAATACAATTTCTGGTAACTTTATTTTTCTATTACCATTTATGCAATTGTTGGAAGTGTCCTTCGTTATATTTTCTTCGCGTTTTGGTTTTTCAAGTAAATTCAAACGCCTTTCTAGTTTCGTTTTTGTTTCAAGATATTTCTCTTCATAATCTATGATAACTACGTATTCTTTATCAAACGTTTGTTGTGTACATGTTTTATCCTCTTGCATAATATTTAAAATTTTAGAATCTAAATCTTTAAGGTCTTTGTATTTTTGTTCTATAAGAACAATCTGTGCCGCAAGAATATCTGTATCCTCAATTTTTTTCTCTAGTAATTCTGATGCTTTATTCAGCACTCTCGTAAGAGCTGTCCTTAAAGGAGCTCTTAACTTTTTAATGGCGTCTATATCCATCTCAAATTAGAAAATTACGCAAATATGTTTGCGAAAAATTTTCAATCTCATAAATGCACTCTCAATCTCAAATAAGAATATCAAGGCAAGGGATGCCAGATTTTGAGTTTCTAATCCAAAATCAATAAAATAAAAGGTAAATAATCTCTTACCTTTGCTGCCGCGGGTTCATCGATAAAAACATCTCTGTAAATATGGTTTGAAGAAAAAGAGTGCAGTTTCGGTATAATCCTTTTTATTTTCTTCTAGGGCACAGACATAATATGATAACGAATAATATTTACATGCATTATTTACAACGCGCTTATATGATCATTAATTTGGACATCCTCCGACGTTTAACAATGCGTCGGTCTCGTACAAAATCTCTTAAGCATCTGAAGATCTGGCGGAAGGAATATCTACTGACGTCAGCAGAGCGCGTGGGCGCCAAGGTTATAACATATGAATCTGCTGACTCAGTTTTCCAACAATATTCATTAATGTTTCTATGGCAAATCGTGTTCGCTACATGAAATGTGTTACACTGGGATTTTATTTAGGCACTTTCTGTGGATTTATACTTTGTTTCAAATAATTAGTATCTTTTTTTTTTGTCGAAAAATGAGTTTATTATATTTTTGTACAAGATATAGCAAGTTCCCATTGTCTCTCTTGATTTTTTAGATAGCGTGCCTTCTCTTTGATCTGAGCCTCCCGGTTCGGGATCGGTTGTTATTCTGTGTTCTATCTGTGAGGTGTGTGAATGTGTCCCCTTAAAAAGGAGTTGTGCAAGCGAATGTGAAGCAGGAAGTAACTAAGTCGTGCTCTCGGCCCTAGTTGGCGCTATTCAAAGGACACTAATTTTGGCTTAAATCACTGACAGCTTTCTGTCAGCGGGCTTTTAAGTGCCACAAGTAACAGCTACACATCAAACTGCAATGTATTGGAGTAAATGTTGGAATGTCATTTTTTACCATTGTACGAGTCTAATTAATATCTTAAGAATGTTTTACGTAGCGCTCCCTCGTTTAGATAATGCGTTCTCGTGAAAGTAGTTTCTATAATAATTATATTATGGTCATGTTTTTCTTTCTAAATATGTATATTATGACTTATTTTCATCGCGTTTTTTTTTCTTCTTTATACAGAGAAATAAATATCATTATTGCTTGCCTGCAGTGGGTTGTTTCTGTTCTTGCATATTCCTTTTAGTTCTTAATTTATACTATGAATTTTAATTTATCAGTGCTCTTAAAATTTTTTAATCACTTGAATTCTAGACATAAAAAAACAATTAGACAAACATATTTTCCGATTGTCTAAATTTACATGGGACGAAATCAAAAAACCACTTCAGCAAAATTTCCTTCCGAAGCTAATAAGTTCTAGATGCACCCCGCCGTTTTTCCTGTTTTATTCCTTAATATTCAGACTGCATCGTTGCCCATAGATTCATGGGCTCTAAGAATAATAATGAGCAAAATGAAGCTTGCTAAAAATTGAATTTTTTCCGTACAAGCTTGAAAGTATATCTTATGGCTACACTATTTAAAGAACTTGTCTTTCATCGCAGTGCATCATGCGTGGAAAATAATGTACAAAGAGAGCAAGTTCGAAGTAGCAACGAAAAAGTTAAGGAGAAAAGTGCTTTAAAGATAAAAACATAAATAAAAAGGGAAGAATATATAAATGCACACCTTTTATTATTGCTACCTTTACTGCTGATATATGTAGATAATATTATGATCTCATTGGTATATGAAATATCTCTCATGTGAAATATTTTAGGTCCCTTTGCACTGGGGAAATCAATTCGATGTATAATTATTCACCTGATGATGTTTTTGTTCTAATTATTGTTCCATTCATAATTTTCTCCTAAAAATATATACAATTGTTTCAAATTGTAGATTAGTTTTTCATGTAAATTCATCCTATTACCACTCGATTGGCATTTTTAACAGTCAAAATGAATAAAACGGCGAAATGAGGCGCCTTCTTGAAAGGTTTCCGAGAGGATGCTAAAGGTTAGAAAAATTCCCATGTATTGAGTTATTTTAACTAGTTCTTTGCGCCGAATCTTGCATTACGGCTCTTGTATAATGTTTTGCTCTAGCATTCTTTCTAACACATCCGCTGCCACTGACGCGCGTTACAAATAATATATGATTGTACCAAACCATCCATGTTAAGAGATGACACCTTCTCTACTGCAGTTGAAAGATAACAAAGGAGGGGGCGTCTTATTATATGGATGGTCCTGATATCAGGCGAGGGTAGTGGCAGCGAACGTGTTAAATAATGTTTCCTGACGAATTGTTGTAGTAGTTCCACCCCACCCACCCCTAGAGAGGGGGCGGGCAGAGTACGGATTGGAATAATTGAGAATCAACCCCACTATTTTCAATAAATATTACAAAATTCTAATGCCTCTAAGATTATTTTTTGCTAAATAAGTGATATATTACGCGATGGATGAAAGGTAAAATTTTTGCTTGTTAAACTACATGCAGAAACAGTTAGTTATAAGGAATTGATAGTTTGAAAAATGAAGAAATTCAAGATATGAAATGAAGCTTCTGCCTGCATAACTAAGTATTTAAAGTGGGCATTTTCCGCGTACGATTTTATTTTGACTTATTAATAATGAACTGCTATATAGCAAAGTCGGTAAGTCACAATGTTCATCATCACCTATTATATTAGTCGGGTTATATTAATTATTAATCTTGCTTTAGTGCGTTTTCCTTACTATCTGCGAAACATAATAAGAGTTTTAATTTTTTTCTTATAAAAAATTGCGTACACTTTTATAATAAATCGTGAAGGACATTTTTAAATCGTCAGATCTTATTTTCATTGTCCTTTTTTTTCTTTCGGATTATTAACTATTTCTTTTATTATTAATAGGATATTATGTTTCGAATAAGAGGATAAAGACCCCCCCCCCCCGTCTTCGCTGATAAAGAAACATTTGCCTGATCTTCGAAAATGGCGAGTTCTTGTCGAAAGCGTTTTGTATTTTTAAGTCCGGAGATTTTGAGTCACTAACCTAGAAATCTTTTATTGTTGCAACTGTTCGGTCTTACTCATGTGTGAAATTTGAATAAATATAAAAGTTAAACTGCCATGCTCGCTGAACTCGGGCAATCATCTGTGGAGCATAACAAAAGAATGATAAAGCAGCCCGTGAAACCGCCATCTTTGTTTTGTTTGCATCGCTTTTCACAGGACATTTCAGTGCGTCACTCCGATATTTTGTTCTCCTCATTTAATTGTTTTTCTTCTCGGTGTAATCCGATTAACAGTGAAGTCCGCGAAAAATTATCAAGTGCGTTATTTTAACTGAAAGACGTTGTTTAATTGGTGTATTAAGTTGACTCGACCTTCATTCGATGGTTTTTAGTTTGTTTCAGCTAAAATCGTCCTTTTATTGCTATCCTCTTGCATATACGTCTGTTTTTCTTTTTACTCCCTGTGTTAAAGAAAGAAATTATTTACTCGTGCATGAAATATAGAAACTGCATTACAATCATTAAAAACAACAACCCACTCTTGATATTTTAAAGAGTTTCCACGTTTCAGCCCTCCCCGAGTCCGAGAAACGCATTTTTGTCGTTATGTCTGTCTGTCAACCGCTTGAAGCCTGGATGCTGAAATCGGTGTATGGAATCGCGTTTACATTTGTAGGTTCCCATGAAGTGATGAATGAAATCTATTCACAGAATGGAGCGCTGGCCAAGTACGAGTAAATCGAATAACTGCAAACCGCAAAGAACTGGACATAAAATATAGGTGCTTGCCAAATTTTGAATTACGGACGCGCGATTGTTTGTCCATCTGTCTGTTCTTTCGCATGTGTATAAACACAGTGACTTAAATCGATGAAATTCAGTAAATTACCCGTCACAACATCTTTGATGTTTGTAATATTCTTTCTCGTGATATATTCAGTAAATATGCTTGATAGATGCATGTCAGCGATCGATATTTCTTTCCCCATTGTATAAGGCTTATTGAAGAAAGTGCGGGGAATTTTCTCCGTAAAAAGTAAAGCAACAGATTAAACAAAAATAGATTGTGCCGATAAAGCTGTTTATGCGTTGAAAATGGAGACATGCGAAAGCATCTCCTACCATAAAAAATGACCGGTTTCGTATTTGGGAATAAGTAACCGATGTTCTTCGAATGCAAATATTTCACGTCATGAGTGAGTTCGCTCTGTTGTTTCCCCCTCACGACTTCCTGAAAAGTTTTACTTGCCCTGTGTTTGTCGATTCAGCTAATTGAAAAAACTTTATTTAATTAACAGGCTTAGCCATTTGCTGCCTGGTAGTGTTAGCAATCTGCTCTTATTAATCAACATCTGTCACCAAATACTCCAGTAGCAATGCTGAACCGCACCCTACTTAAGTAATCGAAAATATTGAACCCATTCGAGAAGTTCGAAACGAGGCATTCAAGCAACAAAATGTGGCGCTATTTTATATAGATGATTATACAAAATGTAACCATTCATTCTCTACTGTATCCTTGAAACTTGATTAAAAAAATTGCATTAAATTTTAATCTTAATTAATATTTTTCTTTTGTTATCCCACAACAAAGCAAAATTTTGTTTAATTCTAGCAGTAAGGTGCTTAATTTTTCATCTAATTATACAAGTCTTCTGAAATTTGAGAATTTCAAATTTTGAGTGGATAGTTATTCATTTCTTTTAATATGGTGAATTTGTTTTTGGAATAATAACATGGTGTAACCTTTTTTATTTTTGTTGCAAAATTGATGTCTTGTGATCCGATTTTTTTTCTTTAATACTACACTATTTTTAAATTGCATTATTAATTAATGTATTTAAAAAAGCATTCAAGTTTGTATTTAATTTAAAAAAATACAATTTTCTTATTTTGTTAAAAAGTTACGTATGTAATTAAAATAACATTATTCTGATAGCATGGTATTGTCCATGAAATGATGAATGTCATCGGAATTAAAACCACAATAACAACATTGTAACGAAGACATGTTTAGAAAAAATGGCGGGGGGGGGGGGTTCTAATGCTTACAATCAACAGAATAAGAAAAAGTTAGAATTTAAAAATGATTTTCTTGATTCTTGTAGTATTGATTCTTATCTGGTTCCGTGATAAGCCAAGACTGAAAAGATACGAATTCGCTAAATCCGTACTCATCTTTCCTTGAAAGAATCTTCCCCTCATCCACTCGTTTCCTGCCGTATGGTAGCGCATTAAACTTTAGCAGGAAAGCAATTAAAAATTTACTTATTTTGACCATTGCAGTTTTAAATTCGAAGTAAATGTCAAATTATTTAGTCAAAAAAATTGTCAAAAAGTTAAATTGTTGCTAGCAATATTTTAATTTCGATTCCGTATAATTTCGAGCCAGTGGAATATTTTGGGAAAAAAATCTGGAAATTCATCAAATTATTTTAAATAATTTATACACTCAGTACGATTACCAGAAACAGTATAATGCTCAAATAAGTAGGAATAGCTCACAAAATATTTTTTATTCACATTAAGTTTTAAAATTCTAGCTTCCAGGCGCATTGAGTTCACCAATGCAACTAGCTGTTTGTAACTGATGGCTCATCTACTTGTGCTCGATTAAAAAAAAATTAATAGACGGCTAAAGGAAAAACAGGACATTTTTATTTTATTACCCGAACGTATCATACATATTCAACTGTTGTCATTTACTGTTCAAATTGCTGAAAAGAAAACTATATTGAATAGGAAAAAATCATAAAATTTTATATAAAAATTCATCGAAATCTTTCTTTTTTTGAATTTACGGAATTTTGAATTACTTCATCTCATTTATAGCTTCTGCTCCATTTTCACTTTGTAAAAAGCTACATTAAAATAAGATTTATTTCGTTTCCCTAAGTAAGATTAAATATATGGAATATCATATCATTTCGGACTGAAATTTGAGTTGTATCAGCGAATGTCTTCCATCGCCCTGTTTCGAATGATGGCCTGTCATTTTTTAAAAAGGAAAATATGTGTGGAAAAAACTGGAATGCTTTTCTTAATAGAAGTGGCCGGCACTGGGACACTCGTGCTTATACAATGATCGTAAATTTCATCGCTATAGCATGTACGAATTATTTATCTGACCTTGAAGAACCCTTCTTGGTCCCACCATCATTTATTGACTGCGAATCAAGTCAACCTCATTGAGATTTTGCTGTTTTAAAACGAGATCATTTCACTTTCCGAGTTATCTCTTCCGCATCCCAGTGTGGAAAGGCGAATGAGTAATCCGGTATCGAAACCGCACCGAGTTATCAGCCCGTCGCCGTTGCTCGTCAGCTACGTAATAAGAAACTGCTCGTCTATCTGCGGGAGAATTTTTGTCCTTTTAGTCAGAAGTGTGAAGGTGTGCTGCTCAGCGAAATCAGTGTTTTCCTGCAGATAATGGAAGGTTTTTATCTGTGTAATGCCGGACACGTTACTCAAAGAATGGTTTCAAATCGTTTTTTAAATTGGGTAATCTGATCTCTCTCCCTTTTTGAACAATTATAGCTTTCCTGTGTTAATCAAATTTAAATTACTGTTGATTTTCCTCCTGTTTTGTGCGGCCTCAATCTGTGTATTGCCTATTGACTGAGAATCCTCTGCCTGTTTTTTGTCCGTTTTCGTTGTTCGTCGAATTCTTAATGTGGGGAAGTACTTATACATGTTTTTGAACGAGGGAAACCACTCTTGAAATAATGCCCAATAGACGACCGCCACCTTCTCCGATTTTATTTCAGAAGGCCTGAAATGCAGCAGAACATTTTTTTCTAATTGGGGGAGGTGTTGATCCACCTCGAGAGGAATGGGCGTTCTGTCATACTGACTGTCGCATCCCAGTGGGCGTGTGAACTCCGCCGGACCGTTTGACCCACTTCAGGGCTGCCGTCGTTTCCCAGTCCTTGTTGTGGGCATCGCTCGACCGCTGCCCCGAAATCCTTCGCGCTCCTGGCTTTGAAGGATGTGCTGAATATGTATGGATTTCATAGAAAACTTGTCAAATGTACCACTGTTAGTCTGAATTTAAATTTGATGGAAAATCATAACGATCTTTATTATGAAACTCGCCATTGTATCCGCGTTTGCATCACGCTGTCTTGTGTCTACAGGTCTTGAAATAACTATATAAATATAGTAATACATTATGCATTTCATACTTTAACAATGTTACAATTCCAATGTATAAAATATTGTCATGAGAAAAGAGCAGCTATGACAGAAAATTGAGCTAATTTTTTTTAATTATGTGTTTCACTTCATTTCAAATATAACATATACTAATTTCCTTCAACATACTCTCATTAGTTTTTCATTTACAGTCCTTCAAACGCACTTTTATTATAAACGCCCTGTATTTAAAAGTACTTTAACATTTATTTCAAATTGGAGGAAATGGTGGTACAGAAATAAAATAAATATCGCTATTTTACTAATTTAGAATTGTTGTATAAAAAAGTTGCATGCATTTGTCTGCTCCGAAGTTGTAGAAAAATGTCAAATTTTATTGATTTTTAATTAAGAACAACTAAAACTGTGAAAATACTTTTCTGATTGAGCATCTACTGTCCAATAAGAATTATTTTACAAAAAAATTTGGTTGGTTTACATCCAACAGTGTGCCTTGTAGAGCATTTGGAAGGATTTTTTCATCTTGCAGGGCTGCATTTTTCTTGGCAACACACTCTTCTCATAAATAGCATTTATTTTGTGCTTGTGTGAGAGCTAAGTGACTTGTACTTCTGCGAAGTTTTTTCTTTTCCCTTTTAACTTTCTTTACGCTTATTTTCCCTTGGTTTATTCATAGCATAATCCTGTACAGATATGAATAGCCAGGAATTCTGATATTTTTGTGGTGCACAAATATATAGTACATATGAGTATTTCCGAATAAGTTCTAATTTCTCTAAAAAGATCTGTGCTGCAGGTTTTTACTGTAAGATTAAAAATGCGTTTTCATTGAAATTTTACAATGAATCGAATATGCCAGCATGTAAAAGATTTTTTATTTCTATCCCATAGTAATAACTGTACCCATTGGATTCTTAACTGTTTGCGTATTGCGTCTTACGAACTTAAAGGTACAATTTAATTTCCAGCTTTGATTTAATATTTAAAAACGTAAATTATAATTAACAATCTAATTAAGATTGTTAATTATAAAATTTTTATTTTTTGATGAGAGTGACTTCTGTAGTTTTTTCCTAGGGTCTTGGCTTCCTAAACCAGATAATTAAGAGGAAGGAGAATGGATTATGATGCTCTGTGGGGAGTCGTTTCAAAAATTACTTTGACTTGTGCAGCTTAATTCAAAGTATTCCTTAGGGTCGTAATGCTTGTTTCAAAGAACTGCGTGTCTGTGCATTTAAAGGACAGGGGAGATTCTGTCAACGTGTGCATCTACATGGAATTAAGTGGTGCTTTCCTGGATTGTTAGCTGATGTTTTAGTCTGGCTATGAAGCCCTGTGAGCCAATCTTTCCCCTCTAACACTTGAGAATAGCCAATTTCTCCTGAATGCAGTCATGCGTATTGTTTGTTTACAGATGTATTGCAGTTACGTGTAAATCTGGCTATAATTTAAGGAATTAAATTAGGATACTGAGAAATTGTAGCGATATCACTCAATTGGGTTGATTTTTAATAGCTCAGTCTTCAGGCGGCACGTTTCAATTTTTCACATACGTCGCGTTTTTTCCTTTTCTTTCTTTTTTGAATTAACTTGACTAATTTTTTTTTCAAGCCAGTTTTAGAAGATTCTTTTTCCGTCCTGTCTTTATTTTAGAATAGAAAATTCTGCATAAACCTTATTACAGCCGTCTTGCAATGTCATTCATTCGTTCACTTATTTTAAAACAGTAGCTGGAAACGGAATCAGAAAACGAATCATTCAAACGAATTCACAATCATGAAAAGGATTCGTCCGTGATCATTTTTTGATTGTTTTTCAGTTCTAATGAATCTCTTTGTTTTTCTAACCGCACTTTCGCCGTTCAGGTTGAGAAAATGTACATGACTAATTGATTCTTAAAGAATTCCCAAAAATGGTGTCTGATCCAAATATACTATTCATATTTAGTGATAATTGAATCCTCTTCTAAGGATACTTTTTAAAACTTTTGAGGCAAATATCAGGTTTTCTACTGATTCTTGATAGGCTCGATTTCCAGAAATAAACGGGACTTGACGCAAGATCCAGCGTATGACTCGATTTGGTTCATGTCAAAGCTGGCGTGTATGTGGTCGGATATCTTCCGACCGCGAGGTCAAGTTGTGATCCCCAGTTAGTCCTGTGCGAGTTCATAGAATGGCACATGTGTTCGAAAACCATTTCGTTCTCAAACATCAGCTTGGTTAACTTTTAATGAAATTCCGCTTCTTTTAAACTGTATTTGGCAGCTTTAGCGCTCCCGAATGTAGGGCACTGGTGGTGCTGTGAGCGTTGGTATGGATGTCGGTTTCTGGTCACTTTATGTCTCATCCGAGATGGGAGTAGTGGAGCGAAACAGAGCGCATCGAGTAGGCTGCTTTTGCGGCGTTGTTTTGTTTGCAGTCCGGGTGGATTGCGGCATTCCCGAGAAAGGCCTCTGGAATGCTGAAAAGGGGAGGTCAAACTTTAAATGCTCTCTGTCACCGCCCTGCGTTTTGCTTTTAAAGTAAACGGTGCAAAGAGTCGGATGTGCACAAAGGTCCCGGGAGCTGCGTGGAGATGAGGTTTGACTGTGGATCCAAATTTCAGTTGCTGAGATTTGTTCAGAGATTTCTACAGTTCTTTTGCTGTTGCTTGTTTTCCCCGCCTGCACGTTGTAGAACGATTTTTTATAGATTTTGACATTTGATTCATTTTAGAATGCAATTCACTTAGCAACGCTATTTGTGTAAAGTACAAACGATTTTTTTATTTTAAGTTATTTGAGTGTTATGTCCCCCTTATGGTATCCGTTCGATGCATGTAACTGAAGTCGTAATGCATTTCCGTTATATTAACTTAGAATTTCTATGTCCCATTGCATGGATATATATAATATGGATTTTTTTTTAAATCTTTAACTCTTTAGTTGTTGGGAATCAAGGCTTTAAATCCGTTTTTGACTCGCGACAAAAATATTTCTCTTTGATATGGGTTTGAGGATAGAAAGATTCAAGAAGCCCTTAGTGCATGCTATATAAGGCGCAGAATTTCGTTTTCATTTTTGAAAGGAAGTTTAAAATCTCATCAGTTAGAATTTTTTCAATACCTGTATTTCTTATCATATAATGCATTTTGATTGCTTTTATTTCAGTAAATTCCTCGTTTGGCATTATATTTCCACCTCTTTTCCTTAAGGTCATTATAAATGTAAAAGTTCAGTCTAGAAAATTTAAGCGAAAGATTAAAGAAAGGACTCGATTCCGGTTTGAAAAGCTGTGCTCGTCTTAACACAAAGAAAAATGAAATCGGATTCTGATGCCTAACTTCACTTTCTGATTCCTATTATTTGCATTGTTTGATGTTCATAAATCCGATTTCTCCTGTACGTTTCATAAATTTCTTGTCAGATAATCATTGGAAAATCGCTTTCTCTGCTTCTGATCTTTTGATTAATCTGAAATTTTTTTGCACAGGGTTTTCCTTCTCGTTATGTATTCATTTCCTGACCTTCATTAATGTTTTTTCATTTAAATATTTTAAGCACTTATGGTTTCTTCTGCAAAATATTTTTTAAACTACAGATTTTGATAGCTATGCATCTTACTCTATTTTAGAAGCCCTATATTGTTTTTTTCATTTTGCTATGTATTCCCTAATTTCCCATCTGTATCTTTACGCGCCCAGTTATACCACAGGGGAAAAAAAAGCCAGCAATATTTACAAATGAAGACAGTTTAAAGTTTTCCGGAAGTGTCTTCTAAAATTAAATCTTAAGTAAAACAAAATTTCGAAAATCTTATTAAAAGCATATCTTAAATTACTTTAGTACGGAAAAATAAGCCAAACCTTTCTAATTTAATCAAAAGCATTGAGGCGCAAAAAAAAAAAAAAAAAAAAAAACTGGGTGAAATAATAACAACAATGAAAGCAATTAGAGTTTTAATGGAGCATCAAAATATGTTGCATAATACGCTGAAAACATTTTAAGAATATGCAAAAATCCTTATTGTGTTGTTATATTTTCAAAAGTTATCGATGGGAAACATCAAAATTTCGTTTTATTTTTAATTAATATTTCAAACAAAAAATCGCTATGAAAAGAACATCTCCGCTTTTCAAATATATATATATTAAATCAAATTTGATATTTCAGCTCAAAAATAAAAATGAATGAATGAGAAAAGGAAGTGAAAGGGAAATTTTTATATACTTAACGTCATTTTCTTCATTATGAATCAGTTTCATTTCGTTTCGATTTTGCTACCCATTTCTGTCTTGGAGACTCTTTCCGAGATTTCCCCGGCGTTGTAGACGTTAAGTAAGTTCATTCTTATTTATGGCTTTTTGTAATAATTCCCTTTAATAAAAAATATCTAAATATGTTTTAATTTTAATATTCAATTTAGACGATCCTCGACTGATGCCTTATCAATAATTTTTGATACGAAATCTTGGGATTGTCCTTAACATTTAAGCATTTCCTAAAGCATTAAGTAATAAAAGAAGTCAATTTTCCATATAGCATTATACTGCATACGGAAGTCTTAATAAACTCTGAATCAGGAGTGACCGATAAATTTGGACGTATGACTCGCCTTTAGATTTAACATGGTTGCTAGGATGTAGTGGTTGGCAAATGTTTCAGCCATTTGATAGTTAGATCATAGCGTGTCTTTTAAATCTCCTTCGACAGGAAAATCGTGTATGGCTCCCAGTTGTGGCTTTTTAAGACGGTAGGCCTGGCCTCCAAATGTGGTAAATTTTATTAATTTCTTGTATTAGTTTGACGAATTCTGATTGGTTCGGCTTGAATTTCTTCCTCCTTAGCAAGAAATTTGTCGTACGATTCTCCTGTTTTACCTGTATCTTTGTGAACTTTTTATCCTGCAGCTGCAAGTTAATCGTTAATACTCTTTTCTTTCCTTCGCAGGTGTCAACATCAAGGGATTTGTCAGCTGAAATCAAAAGTTTTGGGAATGATTGCAGTTACGGCAGCAGCAAAGACACGATTGGTGTTTCTATACCAGTCTGTTACCTCATAAAAGAGCAAGCCAAGGCTCATATCGCCCTGCAGGTATTGTATATTCATTCATTTCTCAGGATAATGCTGGATAGGCACACTTTTAGTTGTTGTATCGCGCTCAATGTGAAAATCATTTAAAACACGATGGAAGATGTTGAATCTAGAGCAGATTTGACACGTATTTGCTTTTCAGTTTGGATAAGCATTAAGTAATCATCGAAAAATTCAAACCCCGGATTTTAATGAATCTCCACGTTTAAGAGCTGCCCTAGTTCAAAAAACATTTTTGCTTCATCTGTTTGTCCATCTGTAATAATAATAACCCAGAAATGTTTTGAGCCAGACTGATAAAATTTGCATTTTGTTTTTATGCCTAATTTTTAGATTTATATCCAATTTTGTGAGAAATTCGTTCACTGTGAATGTAAGCTAACGCGATAACTGCAAAACGAAGAGAGCTGAATAGATATGAATAGTATGGATAAATTTTTCTACAGGCTTAATCCAAAAGTGTAGATATCTGGCAAATTTTGGAATCAAATCCATCGAGATGTGGCCGTCTGAGGGTTTCACAAGCGTGTAAACTCGATAATTTTGATGCGCAGTGAAATCAAACTTGAAGCACGTATTTGTGACTGCGTTTGTGTCAAATTTTGGTTTCAGTCAGTTGAAAACTACGCATTCCACGTTTCGGGCATTCATTTCAAAATGCAGGATTCAATAAAATACCATGAGTCACCATAGGTTCAGCAAAAACACCGAATTCACGCCAAAGTTTCAATATTCCTTATTTATTATGTGCCAATAGAATGGAGGGTTTTCGTGGCCTTATCCAATATCCACTATTTTATGCGGGAGAAAAATATTAATATTTTATGGATGCGTATGGATGAAAGCTTTGAGGAGACCGCTTCCTTTTGCTCTCAAAAATTGTTTCCGAATTTTTTGTTTTTGATTAAAAATTAAAATCAAATCATTGCTTTTATTACCCTTTTTGAAGCAAATTATATGGAAAATCATTTGACCTTATTTTCAGATTTTTCAAAACACTTTAGTAACACCAGTTCTGTTTACCTACAATTTTTCTCTTTCAGTTTAATTTTTTTCAAAAGGGAGAAAAAAACATTTTTAAGCTTATTTTTTCCATTCTGTTAACTATTGGATTTATATTCATGGTCATCGTAGGTATACTTATGTGTGCAATTAAAAGCAAAATTGAAAATAAAATAAAAAATCAACACTAAAAAAATACCATACTGTTATGTATAATATTTTGCAGTGAGCATGATTATGTCGACGATGTTTTTCATGGATGAACCTAATCTTAAATTCAGTCAATATAGACGATACAAAATTCAAAAGTAAAAATTTGAAGATTCCAATCTCAGATTTGCGTAGGATTTTTTTAAAATCAAATTGACCACAAATTCTTTTCAAATTGAATGTATTTACACAGTTAAAGACCAGCTGCAGTTGTAAAGTTGTGAAAGTGGGTGGTTGGAGTAGGACTCATAATTTTAAATTACACCAAGAGTATGTAATTTGTAATGCGAAGCTGAGTTAACTTTACTCACTGTTCGTTAGAATATTCGTAATGCTACTTTTAATTTTGAAACAGTGCGACATTTTTTTGCTGTTTCTCAAAAGTAGTAAACTAAAAATGCAGGTATTGGTGTTGATTCTTAATTGCATGGTTATCACTTGAATCGCGAGTTATGCACAATTGAATTAGCGAATGAATATATTGCCATTCCGAATGTGCATTAGATATTTAGAGTGCAGAAAAATGTGACTAAAATTTGATATTAAATCCTGAGTTGGAATGAAGTGCATAAATTTATTTTCCTCTCGTCATTTTCTAGGATCTGCAGAAACGACTCACTCAAGTTGAAAATGTGCAAGAGAATGTGGTCGATGCAATCATCGAATTCAGGAATTACTTATGCGACACAAAGAGTTTCAATGGCACGAGTCCCTTGATGACATCGAATTCCTTGTCTATATCGAGAAGCCCGTCTGCCGTCGTTTCCAAACTGCATTCAGTGCCCACGTCAAAAGAAAACTATGTGCCTTCCGCTGCAGATTCTTCTGTAGAAGTTCCTCATTCGATTTTGAAAAGTAGGTCCTATTCATCCAAAGACTGTGATCATAGAATTAGCGACTACGAGAAAGGACAGGCGGTAGCCGGTGTTCCAGAACTGTCTCAAAAGCAGTTGGACTTGATAAAAAGTAAGGACGCTGCTTTAGAAAGCGACAAACAAGATAGTGGGTTAGATTCTGATTGCAGAGAACACCATGAAATCCATCCGTCTATCGTCAAATGCATTCCCAATTCAGCTAATCAAGACGCCAATGATGAATTATTGCAACTGTTGGATGAAATTAATTACAGGTCAACCATTCTTCAGAAGCAGTTGGCTGTTGCTGAAGAGGTTTCTACCTTAAGTGATTTAAAAGAAATGACATCTCGCTCACGGAATGGGAAAAATGATTCTAGAAGTTATAATTGTCCGGAATCGAAGTTCAGTTTTTTAGAAACTTCTCGAAATGGTTTGTTGCATGATCAACGTCAGCAAGCCAAGCTGACGCCTCCGACCATCTGTGAGGATGCTGTAGAGAAAGTGCCAATAACTTTGAAATCGAATGGTTCGATTGCAGGATTACTGGAGGGAAAGCCTTTATGTGATAGAAGACCCCCCAGGAAGAAAGCTACGAATAGCATCGACAGTTCTGTAGTATCTTCTATTTTGAAAGAGACCAACGTGGTAGATCTACAGAGGCAGGCCCTGATCTATCTTGTAGATAATGCAGTTCTCAATACAAAATTGCGAGAAACAGAGCATAGTTTGTCATCAAAACACATAGAAAGTGAAAAGGTAGAAAATGCTCTGAAAGAAGAAGCTCGGCTACTGATGATGGAGAACAGAGAGCTTCGTATTAGTCTGGACGAGCAAAGAATGGAAAATACTAGTTTAAAATCAAGATTAGTTATGCTTGAAAAGGCAGTGCAATCGGTTAGCAATGAAAACCAAGAGCTTAACTGGCAATTGAGCGAATCACTCAATATCCAGAATTTTCCTAAAAGAGGTTCTCTTAGCTATTCCTCTGGCTTTAGATCCGAGAATCCTGTTAACGCATCTAGATCCAGTGGCAGGAGGCCCAGTTTTCCGGTCAATACCGCTGCTTTTCACAATGACAGAAATATAAATTGCGTGCGATCGAAATTGCTAACTAACAACAGCAGCTTTTTAGACGTCACTGCAGAAGATCCTAATGCCGATTCGGCTGCTTTCTCCTCTAGTGCGGCCTTCAGGTTCCGTAATAAGCCGATTCATTCCTCTACGCCGATGATGCCTTCGCAGAAACAGAGAGAGACTGAAACCTTTGTTTCGAAATCGCCTAATTCGAGTGATATGTCTCCTGCAAATTTTCATTCTGTCAAAAAGTGCTTAAAAACCAGTTACTCCTCAGAGCAAGGGAGCACATCCCCGAAAATATCGAATTCTGGCCGGTGCCTGGAAGAAAGCTATTCCACCAACATTCCAGAAACATACGCTAAGAAATTTTCTCAGAACTCGCAGGATGATACATTGCCCCTGGAAGGTGCTGGCAAGTTTCCTTTCAACACCATTCTTGAGAAACTTAAGTCCAATTCCGAGTACAGGCTGTCGAAAAGTGCCTCGGCCAAGACTGGCGAGCCGAGTTCAGACAATTCTGAAGGGAAATCGCCCGTCAACAGTTCTAAAGCTGGTTCTTTGCAAGACGGCGGGAACATTAGTCATTTTAAGGAGACCAGGTCTTCTCAGGAAAGTGCGGACGTCATCCTTCAGAGGAAGAAAGGCAGGAACATTCAGCAGAGAATTCAGAACATTTTAGATAGGATAGTTGCTGAATCTGAAGAAGCTTCTTAAACCTTTAAAGCATCAACTTATTTTGGATTTAAAGTGATATGAACTTAGAGAGCTTTTATTCGTGTTTGTACTGAACAAGTGTCCTTAGATTAATTATTTATGTAAAATCCTTTTGTTTGATTCTTTTAGTCTCCTTTTTTATGTACAGATTTTTTACATAGTTTGTAAATAAATAATTATGGAAATTTTAAATTTTGTATTTTTTTTAGTTCTGTGAAATTTCCCAATATAGTAGAAATGCGTTGCTAATTATAGAATAAGAATTAATAAGAAGAACTGAGCACCATTTTAGAAGAAACAGCATTTTAGTCTCGTTTCTGTAAGCAAAATTGAAATAATTTACTTAATCTGTCGCTTACGGTTAGCATTCTGAAATTCAAATACAAAATTGGGTAGTTAAGGAGAAAAAAAATTACGGATGATACTATCTACTGTTGACTCATGCGAACCGAATAGTGGATCAAATTTAAATCATTCAGGTAGTATTTTTAATTTGATTTAGTTGTCTATTATATAAAAAAAGCGTGCGTTTTCTTATATCTACAATATTTTTTTGTTCTATTTTCATAGATTAAGGTGATAAAATATTAGATGAAAACATTGCATTGTCTCAACAGTTTTCAATTCTGCTATCATTAGAAAATTAATTCATGCTTCGATTTTACTCACTGTGGCTGAATGCTTCATTAACTTATAATATAATTTTACCATTTCAAAATGGATTTCGAAAAAAGTATTCAAATGAATACTTACAGTTTAACGAAAGAATTCTGGATACCGTTGAGCATTGACATGAAAAAGAGATTTGAATCTTCTGGTTCTTTTTAAGGAATTTTGACTGGAAGGGACTCAACGGTATTCTGCAGACTTTGTTTTTGTTTGCATTTTACGGAATACTTTTTAAATACTTCCTTCCTGATAATATATTGAATATAACCTTTCCTATTTATATTTTTGATATTAATTTAAAAGTATTTTATTCAATTTTAAGTCTTCTTTTGGTCTAGAGTTTATTTTTCTTATCAAAAATCAACGATAAATTTTCAAAACTATTTCTCATTGTATTAAAAATACTTTTATCTGATGAAAACACGATAGACATGCTTCTTTCCCTAGTTTTGTTTGCTGCGCATTTCTATTGGAAACAGTCAATCCAAAAAGGAGTAACGATTTGTATTTTAGCAGCACTAGAGCCAATTTTGTTTTTATTGTGCATTTCATTTATATATATATATATATATATATATATATATATATATATATAATATACAGTCACGACGACATCATTTCTGTTCAACAAGGTCAATTTTACTTATTTTTGTAATCTTTGTTAAATTAACCCCTCCGTATCAGACTTGCATATTACATTCAGAAATTTGTATTCTTCTTGAAGTTAAGATCTTCTCTTAATACCTTTTAAACTACGACTGTTTTTTAACTAGAAATATTTTAGTGTTAAAAAGATATCGAAAGGAGCGGAGTCTCTCTTACCTTCCTATTAACTTGTCTTATTCGAAATGAAACTAAAGCTATTAAAAAGTTGGATTTTAATAGATTCAAAACATGATTTCGGATTTATTAACCGATTTGCAGTTCATAAGCCATATACTGAGTCGTACAGTATTGAATCAATTGAAATGGGGAGATCAATTAATTGGCTGTCGTACCGAAATTTTATATCACTTTCGAAATATCCAGTGTTTTCGTTAATTATCCGCTGAAATTCTTTATTTTTGATAAAAACATCGTTTCCAAAAATCTTTTGCAAAATATGCGATTTTATAGCTGAAATATTTTTGTTCATATTTTTATAATTGCATTCAGCATACCAGAAAAGCGTGATTAAAATTCCTTTATTCATCAAAAAGAAAATCGTTTGCTAACGAATATAGACTGGGAACAGAGTATAGAAAGCAGAAAATTTCTAATTTCATTCAATTCTCAATAGTTTCCAAAATCATGCTGACATTTTTTTAATTATTTTTATTTATAAATGTATTCCAATATTTTGTATAAGAATATTTTAGAGAGTGAAATATTTTTTTCAATAAATATTGGAAAAATTCCGAAATACCGTTGAAAGGTTACATTCAGAATTAACACATTTAGCAAAGGAAGCATCAACTTTCAAAATTATATAATTTTTTTTCATCAGAATTGAAAACTTTTTAGTGGGCTAATTTCATGAGGATAAATCGATTAAAAAAATGCTGGTATAATGGAAGATTTTCGAATCAGTTAATTCTTTAATCAAATAGAATAAACAGAAAATCTCTCGCTATTTCTATCCACTTAAGTTCTACGAAGATGCGATTATAAGTACTCGAATTGTGAAAGCATTTCGATTTTCAAAGTAGCATACTAAACAATTTGGGTTTAACTTATATAAAGGATTATTATTTTTCCCCTCTAAAGTGTATATTATTCATCTGGTATTCCAATAGCAATTCAATAGTTTGAAACTACTTCTGTAATATGAAAATAAATTCCGAGTAAATAATTAAGAAATGTTGGAAGGACTTTTGAATGGAGTTACGTTATCAGTAAAATAAATAAAGAAATACGACAGAAAGGAATTCGAAAGGAAAATTTAAAAAATAAAATTTTTCTTTGTCATCAGCATTACTCTGTAACTGTACTCTGTATTAACATTACTCTGTATTAATAATGTATTCTTTTATTTTACTTATTTTTTACAAAGAGTATCTTTAGTCTGGATTCAAACTGCAGCTCTACATTTCGTTCTGGGCAACGATGCATACAATTAACAGCATTGCACTTTGATCGTTCACAATCAAAACTCTTATGACTTATTGAGTTACGGCGAAATTCAGTTTCACTGGAAGTTTTCAACTTTTATTTTCAAAGTCGCATCGCTCGGCCTTCTTTTACTAGCAGATTATATGGCATTGCACCTGAATCAGCATTTCGTGTAAAACGGAATGCATAAAAAGTTTTATTCTTTTCTCGATAGAATATTGCTGAAATTAAAGGTATACTTATTTTGATGTTGGATGACACAGGACTGCATTTCATAACTTTTTTGCCTTATTCAGATCATGACTAAGCATTCCTTCGCTCCTGCTTGAAAACCTTTTCATACTTATTCTTTCTGTTGTTAAATAATTCAGCCCCCTTTCCATATACGGAGGGAGAGATAGAGCTCATTTACCATTTCTGAGTTCTTAATTAAACAGAGAGAGAGAGATATTTATGATGTTTCAGACTGAATGAATGTATCTTCATGTCTGCATCTGAAACGGAAATCAAAAACTAAAAAAGCCGGTTTAACTTCTTAAACAGTTAAAAAAAGAAAAATGAATGAATGCAATGACAATGGTGTTCAATTTTAAAGACTGCAAATGCGTCTGAATCCGATTATAGCTTAACTACTTTCTTGCTTTGTTGGTATACAAATTTAAAATATTTGAATAGTCTGATTTATTATATTTAATCCTCTAAGTGGCCGAACCAGCATTTTCAGTTGTTTTCAGGCTCAGTTTAAATGTGCATAATTCACACAGTTATTTGCTATCAAGTTAAGTTTTCAGACAATCTGTAAAATCAAAATCTTCATTTCTTTAGGAGGTAAAATTTACCATACTGATAAAATAAGTGAAATAATGATTCTTTAGGTTTGGTTGGCATTGACTCTTGTCAAGCACAAATTACTGACACGAAATTTTCTATCAGCGAAGAGGCCTTCAAATATGCTCATTACCATAAGCTCAAAGTGAGCATTGTTTTGTGGTGTACTGCTTTGGTACCACTCATGTGTTACTTAGTGCGTTTACCTCTTTCTGATTACTGACGACTTAGGGAAAAGAATTTATTCACAAAACATTAAATTAATCTTACAGACTTTACATAGTTTAACTACTTGTAGTGCCCTGCATTTAAAATATTAAAATATTATTATTAAAACAGAGTCACAGGAAATAACTAACAGCTTTATTCTATTTATATAATAACTTAAACACTCAATGAAATAACAAAACTTATATCTAATAATCTCTAACATCACAAAATGTTTACAGTTAATGCAGGATCTTAAACATCTGGCATTCCATTCAATTCACATAAATTCGAAGTCTGGCATTTTAAACAAACAAGATAATACAACTTCACAAAACATTTTATACATAATTGCAGTCCAGTGATTAGAAAATTAGCTGTAAATATGCTGCATGCAGAAAACTGTAAGAACATTTTTTTTTTTTTGTATAGCCGTTAACAAGACAAACTGAAATAAAAAGTTTTAAAAAAGTAAAATTTTCGGTATTTTTGGGTGTTGGTACATTCAAACAAAATTCATTCATTATCTTATCCTGGTTACCTGAATCTAATATAACTACTGAGATGGCAAACCTTTTTCAGATTTCAAAGTCCCAGTCACAGGGAATTTCTTATATGTTTCAATTTGATATGCTTGATCTCTTAAAGTACTTTTTGCTAGAACAAATATTGGCTTGCTTTACTGTTGATAAACAATTTCATTTATTCTATCATCGAAATGCTAATTTATACTCAGAGCATTTTATTCCATCATAACATTGAAGGGATAAGTGAACATAATCATGAGTGACTTTGTATAATATGATTTTAAAAAGGTAACATTTTTCAATTTCCTTGTCTTAAAACCTAATTGCAGTATCCGGAGTCAGAAAATTGTTCATTGCATTCTATATATATATATATATATATATATACATATATATATATATATCGATGCATTTTTCATATACAGTTTTCAAAATTCGCAAGGGAATCGAGTTGTTTGATGCAAAGCTTGCTATATATCATTACAGACAGGTGATCTTTTATAACTCAATGAAATAATAAATAAATTTTTTAAAATCTTTTATAACTCAAATTAAAGGAGAATATAAAAATAGTTTTCCTCCCTCCCTCTCTTTTCAAGCAATTCAAAACTTATGAACAAAAGCCATAGACGCTGAAATATTTTGAGGCCCCTGCTCAGTAAACTCTATCTTGCAACGTTTTTGTCAACAATAAACTTATTTCAGTTTTATCCTAATATTATTTTGCGATATTTGATGCATTGAAAGGCAATTCCTAATGCATTTATAGCTTTTATTTTTTATTTGTACAGATATTATTCTTTTTATCGACCCACTAAGTAGCTTTTTTTTAATTGATTCTAGACAATGAATCTTGCAATTTATTATACACATATAATTTAAAGCAAGTCATTGAGTTCCTTAGCAATTTTCATTCTTCATGATTTCGTGGAAATAGTTCAATTTTTATATCAAGATTATTTATTCAAACCTTGCTAACCATACTACTGTGTGCGGGTTGGAAAGAGAGACAATGAGAAAGTATTCTGAACTTATAAAATTTAAGAAAAGAATTGAAGACACAGCATTTTGATTCTGCAAGAATTTTGACACTTTTTCATAAACACTTTTATCGGTGAATGAACACTTTTTCTTGCAAGAAAAAGTTAAAGGATAAAATTCCGCGAATCATACCGAAATGGAGACTTGAACAATTGAATCTACCTTCGGTTTAGCACTTTGATACACGTTCAAGTACATTTTGAACCCCCCCCCCACCCGAAACACGAGGCGACCGCCTCTACCGCCAGTGCGGAAATCCTCCATGTGGGGGGGGGGAGTGTTGTAAATCTATGTATCTGAAAATTCTGTATTGTTGAGCAAGTGAAATAGTATATGGAGCATCCTTTAAAAACCATTTAGAAAATGCAAACGGTGGAAACTTATGCAAACACAAATCTTTTCAATTTTTCTCATCTCAAATAAAGAATTGCTTAGATAATATGTTTACTGATATGTGGTAATACATGGAGGATTTATTTTTATAATATTTCTGTATCATGAAAAAAGAAGCTATAATTTAAAATTGGTTTCTATTTGGGAGTTTCCGTTTACCCTAAGTGATAACAGTCGAAACTTATCAGCTAACCAAGGTTCTTGCTGCATCTTTAAGTTGAAAATTAACTTTCTATTTTTAACTATTAAAAAAGTTTTTAAAAAGTTATTCAAAATATGAAAGGTATATATTTTTATAATTTCAATCTAAGACGTAAAAATTAACAATTAATTTCCTCTTAAAAATAATTTTTAACCATAATCATTTCATTTTTATGAAAGCTACAATTAATTGCATGAGTTAGTTTAACTATTGTTACTCAAAAACAATTTTCAGATGCAATTCAATACTTGGTATTGAAACATGATATACATCTCACTACAAGTTCAAAACAATGCCAAAAACAACATTTATTGCTAATGGATTTAATCAGAACCAAACTATTATTATAACACAAGTCACAAATGTGCCTTCTGATCAATTAGATTAATCTCGTATGATTAAAAAAGTACCTAAGAAAGAAAAAAAAAATGCCTCAATTTAAAATTTTCTGAACACTTGAAATCAATGATATTTTTAATTATGATATCAAATATTAAATTCCCTATTATATAATGATTGCCATCCTATATGTATATCTCTATCTGTGGCAGATTCTGATTTGCAAAATCTAAGCATTCATTAATTCAACAAACATTATTTGGAAAATTTAATTAAATATTTTAAGATACGATCAACTGTTTTTTCTCATATAAATATTACAGCCCAAGTAGTAAAATTTCCAAGAGAAATTTGGCAACGTCATTGAGGCCACTAACTACAGCAACATATTTAAATCTCATATAATTGATTTTGGGAAGAAATATAAGGGTGGCAAACACTAGGGAAAAGTGTTTATACTACTTGAAAACCAAATATAAAGAAATATCATCATATTCTGAGCAAAATTCACTGATGACAATTCAGGGGGGGGGGAATCTGGTCCAAAAACCTTTTATCTACTTCAAGGAGGAAGTCTTATTTAATTTAATATACATTAAACTGCAAATAAACAGGGAATATACATAATTTCTGGTATTTCACAATGCATGAGCGCATTAAATCTTTGAAAGAAAATAATCAAAACAAAAGTCCCAGCTAATTTTCATCACTGAACAATATATTAATTAACATCATTAAAAAACATTACAGTATCACATTTTTAACAGCTATTAAGACAATGGTTAACATTATACAAGAACAAATATATAAAGTTCAAATGCAGTTTCTTTTTAAATTTCTCTCTGGTTTTATATATTCAGAATTTTAATAATTACATATAAAATTATTCTTGTAAGATTATATCCTAATCTATGAGTTGAAGCTACAAAGTACAGGTATAAGTTTTTGATTATGAAAATAGATGCTTCCAAAATGCATTTCAAAATTGGTGTATGTATATATATTAATATATATGTATATATATTTAAAGTTAAAAGTACATTTGTTGAAAAATTTACCTTGTAGTAAAGACACCTCATATTTTGAAACATACATACATCCACAATACATAAAGAACAGGAAAAAATCACATACAGTGAAATAGTGACAATATTACAATGTGCATTAAATTCTATGAATTGATGTTTGCTATAATACAATGACTCAATGGATTCTTGCTTAGTAATATCACTTTGTCTTTTACAAACATTTTTAAACATTAGAAATTATTTTCAATATCAGGTAGAGTATAAAGATTGTCTGATCCAAATCTATGCTTGATTTTTAAGTACCTTCAAAATTTATATATAGATGTTAATTATTGATAAAGATGTTTGTTTGCTCAGAGAGAGATGACTCAATCTACTCTGATTGTCAAAGAGCATCTGGTGAGAAGAATAGCTATGTTAGGTCTTCATTTTAAATTCAAAGTACAAAAATGGATTCCTTTTTCTTTATATACAGATTACAATGATTCATAGAATATATTTTCAATTTTTTTCTTCATTTTTACATATTAAAAACATTTTGACATTTTATAGTTTTTTTAAAAATTCTGTTCGTTTTTAAAATAGTTTTACACTTATTTGAATAATTAATTTCATGGAAGTCAGTTTAAAATTATGAACAGATAAGATAAAAAGTTTATCAGAAAAGTGTAAAATCTAATTCCCATAAAGTTTATAAATAAGAACAAAATAGGAGAGCATATATTTAAAGCCACTTAAATTAAGTTGATTATTTGTAATGCATTAATTAATTTATACCACATTTATTTTTATCACATGACTGAAAAAATGATGACAAAATTTCTAAATCATCACAATTGGAAATAATTTAGCAGCCACAAAAAAAAAATCCCAACTACATTATATGAAAATTTAATAATCTTCTTTATCAATTTAAAACTACTTGAATTTTTTTAAAAATATTACCAAAACAATTATTATGTCTGAATTTTTTTAAAAATCTTTTTAATATAGCAACAAATTGAGGAGGTAAATGCTTGGTCGTTGAAATTTATGTATGCACAATTTCATAAACTATTTCAAATACAAAAGAAAACCATGTAAACATAATTTCAAATAAAACGAATAAAAATTTAAATTTTGAAATAATATGTAACAGACTGAAATGACTAGTTCAACTTCACAATTTAAAATCATGCATATTTCATTTTATAATGATATTTTCAAAAAAAAGTGCAAATAATTCATGTTTAGATTAATATATACAATCCATATCGATTGATTTTGCAAATGTACAAATGTCAGGTTTCTCTGCTTTTTAACTTAATAAATAAAGTTCATTATGTTCCATTTGCAGAAAAACTCCTTTGACTAGATTCATGTACATTCTCAAAATTCAAAATGTATGAAAATAAGCACAATAGAAAGATCTTTGGCACTTGTGGCAACAGCACAGTGTACAGCCTTTTAGGGAATTCTAATTAATCAGCTGATTCTTGACTCTTATTGAAAGCTAGGTAAGTCAAGTGACTCCCATTGACCAGTCGTTGCTATTTGACAGTTGTTATACTATTAGGTGCTTGAACTGTGGTTGTAGCAGTATTTGTGGAAGTTCTTTGATTTCTGAACACTGTGTTTTGCAGAGTTCGTTTCCATCGGTCCATCGTATCACGCAATTTTGACAACCAAAGAGCCTGAAAACATGATTAGAAGTTAGATAAACAGTTGAATTAAAACAGAAATATAACAAATTTACTTCTATATTGTGTTCTGTAATTTGATAAATTCATTACTAAACACAATTCAGGATCAAAATTGAATGTCTTAAATAGCAAGTATATTAGAAAAGCAATAAAAAACTACAATAATAATAATAATGTACGAGTAAAGAAATCATGATAATAAAATCAAACAAATAAATTACTGGTCTGGTACAATAGTCATTTTTTAATGGTAATAATTGAGTTAAGACACTTTCAAACAATCTGTATCTCGAAATTTATTGAAAGACAATCAATTGCATCTTTATTAGAAAATTATATTGTATTTAGACTTGAAGTACAACACATTTTTTAATATATAAAATTGCATTTTAACAAACAAAAAAAATTGCCTCGAATTTTTTTTTAAATATTTAGAAAAAAGAAGAAAAAATGCCTATTGTAAAATTATATTTAGAAAATTGAAGAATGATCACTGAGAAACAATTTTCAAATTACATTTGAATTCAAATTGTTCTTTTTCAATTGGTACTATTTTAAATCTATATATATACACTGGATGATAATTTTTGGTTTTGTTTAATATACTGAATATACATTAATTTTGCACAGATAATTAGTTAATTTGAAGGTATCCATAATTAAAAAAAAAACATTTTCTGAACAATTGTACACTATGTTTTGTACAATCTAGATTATAAAAAACTTTATTTACTAGCATATATTACATTTCATTACAACCTAACAATTGATGTTTTTTTCTAATTTTTATTTTGGTTCAATTGACAAGGAAGTTAAATATCTAACTATGTTCAATCTTCTATAACTTGCTATTTTTAATCAATCAGAAATTTTGTTTGTTTGTTTTTATTTCATTTGAGTAGATTGAGTTCAAAATTAATGAATTTCTAGCTTGTTTATTCCAAGTACTATGTTAGAAGTATATTGGATAAGTAATAAAAAGGGCTAAAAAATCAAATATTTTTTTAGGTCACTATATTCTGAAATCACTGTGAAATAGCGTGGGTACTAGTTGTTTTTCAGCAATTTTAAAACTTGCATTTTTTACTGCATTGAATTAATTAAATAGATAGAGTAATAATAGGATCAGGAAATAAGAGAATATTTTAGAATGAAGTTAATATGGGTCAAATTGAACTAAAAATCAAGAAAACAATTAAGTTTAAATTCGATTTTAAAATATCATTATATATATATATATATATAAATATATATATACGCATAAAGTGAATTTATTTAAATATAAAAATAGTCTAATTATATTTTATCCAAGTTAATACTTTTTCTAAAATAGAATTCCTAACATAAAAATACAAATGTAAGATTCTTAAAGCTATATAAACTAAGTACTTTTATACTGCAATACATATTATACTATTTCCCAAGCACTATGGCTTTTTACAGATCAAGATTTTAATTCCAAGATTTTCCCCATCATATTCTATCTGGGACAATAGCCCATTGCTGCATGTGGTCAGTTATACATATTGAAAACTTTCCAATAGATAGGATTTTTATTTATTTTACTAACAACAACTTAGATAAATGTTATATCTTATTTTAAAAGGTTTGCTTTTTTTTTTTGCATCATTACAAAGGCAGTTCAAATGTAATTCTCCACAAGCATGAATACCTTTAAATAATCAATACCATCTTCTAAATGATGTAATTTTTGTATTAGAAGAATACAAAATTTTTCAAAGCATTTTCAATTTACTTTTTTAACAGAATACTTTTAAAATACAAAAAGTTAAATCATATTTTTTAAAAAAGTACCTTGGCTGATTCACTGGATGCTTGGAATGTATGCACAGTAACAATTTGTTGAAATCTATTCAAACATACTAAAACGAATGCATTCTTAAGGTTGTTAGCTGTAAAAATAAATAAATAAATAATAAAAATAATACTCATAAATTAGCTGTTGAATTTTTCATATAAAAGTAATCTTGAATTATCTAGAACAAAACTTTAAAAAAAGAAATTTCCAGAACATATACAAAGTGTTTAAAAATTCCTGATTAAAATTTGAAATAAAACAGTAGACAGTGCTGGGTCATGATTTAAGTAAAGAAACATATAAGAATCCCAGGTAAGTGCATGACTTTTTCTTATTTGTTTAAATGAAAAATCTCATTTATAAAACACGCCAAAAATTATGTTATTACAATCAACATATAAGAACTGTCTTAAGTTTCTACTAATGTGAATAATGAGAAGCTAAAACAGATCATATCATGTGAATAATAATGATTTTGACAAATGTAAACAATATTTTACATTTAAATTTTGCAATATTTATTACAAAAAGCCTAATTTTTGTTATTAATTATGTATATTTTGAATAATTAATCTTTTTTAAATGAATCTCTATTCATATGGTATTTTCATTAATTTAACAGTCCTTTGGCCTGATATCTGCTACTGAATATATTTAAATAGAATTTTAAATAAACAAATTAATGAGATCTCAAGATCAATTAAAATGTTTTTATTTATAATTGATATCTCTTATGTCTCCATTCAAAAAATAAACTTTTACCAGTTTACATATAAATTTGTTGTTGGATGTATTTTAATAAGGGATAGACAGTTAAAATATAGTATTAATAAATATGAATGTTTATAATTGCAGTAAAATTAGTGCAATTAATGAAATAAAGGAATAGAACCTATATCCATTTAATAAACATGACTAAATTTATTATTCAAATAAAGCTAAAAAAATACCTGCTCCATCTTGTGCACTAACATCATGAATGAAAAATCTATCTAAAGAGAGTGGTTGTTTATAAACAATATATTTATATCCAGCTTCATGAGGAGAAGTGGATTTATTACAGGTTGATGCCCAATTTTCAGTAATGGATGATTTCTGAAAAATATATGTTTTCAAATATTATCAAAAATAGAAAATATTAAAAAACACTTTAATTTTTTTTAAATTTATAAAGCAAAGTATTATCATTTCTTTAAAATCTTGGCATTTTTTGGTACTGTCAGACTAAATTGAAAGTTCAGTGCAATAGATTTTTATTTGTCAATTCACTAACATACAAATATTTTTTTAAGCTGCTTCATTTATTGAAATGCAAAATTTGGAAAATAAAATTTTAATTAAAAATGAAACCTTTATTAAGTTTCCATTACAAAACTTTCGTTGTTAATCATGAAACTAAGCAAAACTAAAGTAGGTTAAAAGAAGCATTCGTTGTATTAACATAAAATCAAAAACCTCATGAATTGTCCCCCAAAAATTATTCAAATATTGAAATGAATAAGTGTTTAATTTTGGCCTTTTTACAAAACCATACTGCAAAATTAAGAAGACGGAGAAACACTCACTTAACTATAGCATCATTTGCTAAATTAGAAGACACAAGCTTTAAACTTTTATTTCTAAACAAACATTTTGAAAGAATGATTATGATGTAATGAAAACCCATAAAAGTATCATTTGAAAAAGCACAACTTTTTACACCTGGTTATGCAAATGAAAAAAAAAAAAAAGTGAGCAGGAAACTAAATAAAATGACATGTATATAAAAAAAGACAATATTTGGTTACACAAAAGGTAGTTACATAATTTGACTGGCATTCATCATGCCATTATTTTAAATTAACTGTAATAAAATGAGCCTAAATAATCTTCTGAAATTTTAATGATTAAAAAATGTTGTTATGTAAACTGAAATTTTTTATGTATACTGATTGCATACAAAGAGCATCTGATTGATTTTCTTTGAATTAGCCTGCAGCAAGGAAGTAAAGGTTATATTTCTTGTGATACTTAGCTGATGGCATTTTTATTTATTTGAAAATACTATGCTACTTTGCAGAATTTTATTTGTGATATGTATGCCAATGTCAATAATAAAAATTAAATAGCATAAAAATGGTATTGACCATATAACTAGTAGTTATAGTGAAAGACGATGACTTCAATTATTAGTAGTAGACTTTGACTGAGATATTATCATGAGCTCTATAAACAATTATCAGAGGGATTAATTTGGAAGAAAAAAATATAGTTGATATTCAAAGGTTCCTCTAAAATATCTAGAATCAATCCTTTTTTAAAATATTAGTAATAACTTTTTTGCTACATCTTGGTATCTTTCATTTTGTTACTTGTTTAAATTTGTTTGAAATTTTTATCTGTCTGATGTTCTCTTAATACTATGACAGTGGAAAAATTAATTCTTACATAAAATAGGCAGCTTTTAAATTCTACTCAATAAATGTATCAACAAATCAGTTTGAAATGCAATCTGTTTTTCCAGATGAATTTATACTAAAAAGTTACAATTTTTTATACTGCAAAACCAATTAATTAGCTTATTTTGAAAGTGATAAAAACATTCTTCATCCCGACAAAGACAAATACACACAAAAAAAGATTTACACAGAATAACACTATTAAATATTTTAATTTCATTAGAAATTTCATTTAGAAATTTTCTAATGCTGTTAAAAGAGATTTATTTACATATGCAACAGACCATTGAATAGTTTTCATTCATATAAAAATATCTCTACCTTTTTATGTAGCCCCTTCTTTCTTCTTGTTATAAGTAGCATATCATCAAACAAAAGAACAAAAGCTTCAGATGGTTTTCCACTATCTAAAAATGGCAAAAATAATTCTACAAATGATAATAATTACATTCATTTTTGTAAAATATATTTATTAAAATATATCAAAAATAAACATGTGTTAAAAATACTTTTTCCTTTTCATGATAAAAAATATTTTTCAACTCAAAATTTATTAAAAGTCTACATTAGAAAAGCAAGAAAAATTTTATCATCTTTGCCCAGAAAGCTAAATTATTCCCATTAAACAGCATTCTTGATGTATTCAAAAGTAGTAATAAATTGTTTTTAAATATATGTTCTTGAACAGGATTGCATTTTTCAGTATGAACAAAAATTATTTTGTATAATAAAATGCTACTTAAAACCAGAGTTACTAAGCTACATGCAGCTTTTTTAATAACTTAAGTATAAAAAACAATAATAATAAAGTTTATGCATTATCAATTGGAATAATCGTTTGCTAGAGAAATATAAATAATTTTAAAAATTAATAAGTGAGTAATATAAATAAAATACTTAAGATAAAAATTACCTAAGAGCTGCAATGCTCCTTCTAACACTATTTGCCTACGAGGACTTACTATTAGTCTTTCACATGGTTGTTTAGCAAGAGGCTGCTTTAAAAACTGAAAATAAAGTGTAAATAAATAACAAAATATGAATATTTTTATCATATTATATATATTGTAAATTAAATACATGAAATGCTTTGAAAATCTTCAAACATTACCATGAAATATGCCTTTTTTTAACAAAAAATGTAATTGCCAAGTATTTTTTAATGTTGACAAAACAAATTAACAGAAAACAACTTCCAAAATTCAGGAAATGATAATTATTTTATAGTAAGTATTTTTTAAAAGAAGTTTCAATTATATATAACATAAATAAAATCAAAACATCTTAATTTTTTTGTGCTTGATTAAATAATTTAAAGGAAACTTTTTGATAATATTCTTTTAAGTTATTAATAAAATACACCAAGATTAAAATTATTGTAAAATAAAATGACATTTTTTTAATATCATAATTGATCTATTCATACAGAAATATATTATGAGATATGGGGGAAAAGGTGAAATAAAAGATTTATATATACATCTGGAATGAAAGCTTTTGGATCAAGCTCAAAAACTGAAGGCCACACTATACTTCTTTGAATTTCCAGCAGTCGTTCAAAGTTTTTCAGCCATTTCATTTTATCATCAAGTTCTCCTAGTTAAAAAACAAAACAAAAATAACTTATAATGGTAAAGAAACAATAACTTTATTCTTAAACCTAAATAAACTGAGTCCTAAATTTAAATATAATCCTTTGTAATTTAGCATTTAAATATAATCCTTTGTAATTAAATATAATCCTTTGTAATCTAAAATATTTTATAATTTAACATAACATCCTTTATAACACACATTTAATACAATTCTTTCTATTAGCAAACAGGTTAAATTGAAAGCTTTCTTTTTGCCAGATATAAATTTTATTTCTGTAATTAATTCTGCGATCAAATATAATTCAAATTATATTAATCAAAACTAATTTTTAAAGTAAAAATTATTTTTATTGTATGAATATACAAATTATTATTTTATGGGGAAAAAAAAGAAATTTGTACAGCAGTAATAAAATTTACTGAACATAAGAGTTTTCTGAGAGTTGCAATCAAATAAAGGATAAATAATTTCCATTGCTAAAAAAACTGGTTTGAAAGAAAAAAAGTTGGAAGTGAATTTAAAATTTATAAGAATTATAGAAAATTTCATCCTTACTGAGAGAATTTTCTTCTGCTTCAATTATAGCAGTAATCAGTCTTTTCTCTTCTAGATTTTCAGTGCGCATTTCAATTTCTTTTAAAATTAATGGCACTCTCATTACATGCTGGACAGGTGAAACTAGAAGATCTGTCAACTGCAGTTTCTTACAACGTACATCTCTGCAGCACCACTATCAAAAACAAATAAAATTACATGTAATACATACTCATAATAAGGAATACACACAAAATTTTTTAGATAAAACAGAGTGTTGGGGCAAGAAACAAAATGTTACGAATAACAGAACAAATAACCATAGCAATTAATCATGTAGCCAGAATTGTCAAAAGTTCTTCATCTCATTTTAAAACTACTAACTATTAACTAAAGGTAAATAGCAAATGGAAAGATATTACTATCAAGTTTTATTTCACTGATACTATTGGCACCTTAAGTTGAAGCAATAATTTTTATGAAATGTCAAAACCGAACCACAATTCATCGAGGCAAATAATTTTATCAAAAAGTTGTTCTGAAACCAAGCTTCTCCTATATTTACAAGTTGAAAGAAATTATTTCGTATTAAAATAAGATGGAATTCTGCTATTATGGCAATTAAAGTTAGAAAAACAATAAAGAGCTTTCTGATAAATGGATCAAATATATCAAACAGAGCTTCTTTTCTTAATCTTTCCAATAGTTTGAGGGTTTTTTTCCCAAAAAAGGGAAAAATAGTAAGAGTTCAAGATTATGTTGAATTACAACACTTGTCAATAAAAAAGGTCAAATGTTAAGCTAACTTCGTAATAAAATTAGCAAAAATTCTCTAAAAACTAATAACATTCAATTTGGATTACAAATTTATTTCCAAATGAAATTTATCAAATAATACACATTGAATAAATTATGAGCAGATGAAATCCAAACCTCCAATTATAAATGAAGGTTTGTTTGTTTTTGATCGTCTAAAATTATAATAAATTAATAATAATTTAAAAATTATATTCAATTATTTCACAACAGTCATTTAATTCATAACAAAACTTTAAAATGCCCTTCTTTCTAATTTTAAAAAACATCATGTAATTTAATTACAAATATTTTGAAGCTAATTGATGAAGTATTGACTGAAGTGCTGTAAAGATATTTCAATCATTTTCACTCAGTAGTTCTTTTTATATGCAGTAAAATTCAAGACCACTATGAAGACATTTTTTTTATCTCCCTCCCCCACTTCTTGAAGAGGATTAAAGTCTAAGCACATATAAATAGACTGAAAATGAAATTAAAAAATAAAACATTCTTTGCTTGTAAAATTCTATTAATGATTGAACTTCCTCTGATTATATATGGTGAAGTACCAATGACTGATTCAGTAAAAAAATTTCATTTCATATAATAGGCCTTTAAAAAACATGATACTATTCTGTTAAGTAATAGCAATAAATAAACATATATTTTTGTACATTTAATTTATACAGAAAGCTTTGTAGCTAATAAGACCAAAACATACTTTTTCAAATTCATTAAATTCAACTTGTCTTCTGAGTGTTTCTAAGTAGTTAAGAGCATTGATGTAATTGAGAGTATATCGGTGGTATGCCTGAGTTAGAGCATGTGCTTTTGGACTCTGAAAGAGGAAAACTGCATTTCAATAATTTATATATATATATATATATATATATATATATATATATATATATACAGTCGATTCCGGTTAATCGGACCACATCGGGACGCGATCATTTTGGTCCTAATAACCGGCTGGTCCGATTACACGAACATGCCCTATGTTACAAGACGAGACGTGCTATACGTAACATATTAAAATGTCATTATGACCTTTATTGTGCAGCACACGCATATGGCGAACATACAAACAAGAACTACTGTTGCTTATGAGCTTTATTCATTGAAAAATAAATTTACAAACAAATTCTGCGAAACGATGTACACGATACTCAGCATGCGAAGCACAATAAAAAAAAGTTCTTATCGAATTCAAGTCAACGTTTGAAGAACTTACTACCGAGCTGCCCGTTCTAAGAAACAAAGGGCTTGCTCCCCTCCCACTGGTTCTTTTTCCTTTAGGACTTCCTGCTGTACACAGGCGACTTGTGGCTTCTTTTTCATCTTCCCTGCCACGTTCTTTGGTCCATTTAAACGGAATTTTTGTTCAAATAAGCGAATAATATTAGACATGTACATAGGATTTGTTTTGGTTCTTTAAGATTCGGTCCGATTAAGCGGCTGGTCCGATTACCCGGTGGTCCAATTAACCGGATTCGACTGTATATACATACTAGCATTTTACTTGCTGCCGAAATTCATATATTAATTCAGAAAAAAAAATATCCATACAAAATATTGGAAAATAAAAATGCTGCTTTTAAATGAATGAAACAAAGCAATGATTCATATTAATATTAAATCAGCATCTTTAATTAGAAAATTTTCCAAAATAATATTAATATACAAAGGTGAAATAGAACATTTAAATATAGGAGCAATTATAGCATATTGTCAGGTATAAGTAGAGAATTTTCAAACAATCGTATACAAATCTGCTAATCTTGTAAAAAAATGTAGGTTCATTTTTGTCAGCCAGAAGTAAGCCATAAATAGTTACATACTGTCCAATATAACATTTTTTAATTCTATAGTTTATATTTCCCAAGTTTAAGGTGGGGGACTTTAAGTGAGAAGAATTTTTTCTTTTACATAAATGAGTTGTTTCATTTTTGAAAATTATTCATCACTGTTGGTTTGTTACATCAGAAGATTTTAAACAGAAATTTCAAACAGACATGCAGCTATTAGACTTTTCGACAAATGGAATTCACTAATAACTTCAATTTTGTTGAATAAGAATATTTCTGCCTGTTCATCTTTTAAGCAGAAAATAAAATGGCAGTGAAAATAAAACCACCAGAGATACAGCAAATTGTATACGACAGCAAATAATTCAAGGAGAGAGGAAGAGGTGCTAGCTTCAGATAGGGATACCAGAGTTAAAATTACTAGTTTGGTATTTTATACTATCACTACTTTATTAATAAATATTAAAACGAATTTATTTAATTTGCATAGCAACATGTCTGAACTTATTACGATTATTAAAAATTATGAATTTTTTGAAAATTATAAGAAAAACATACATATCACTTATATTCTGATGTATGTGATATACTTCAAATCAACAATCAATATCTAAATTAAACTTTAGTGAAATAGAATGTTCACTAATATATAATTCAATATATTTTAAAATAAGTAAAATTAGTTTATATTAGAATTTATAATGTAAATGCCACTAAAATTCATAATAAATTGAATATCTTTTCGAAATATGCTTTAATAAACACATACAAAAATAATACCAAAATAAATAAAAAGGGTCCCATTCAGTCAAATTTTTACCTTCTGAAATAATTTCACAAGAACTTCAGTAGTATCAATTTCATCTCCAGACATTTTCTGTAGTATTAAACTCAAGAACTCCTTACAAAATGCATGTGTCACCTAAAAATCACACAAATAGCATATTACAATGAGAGATCAATATGAAAGTTATAAAATTCCTTTAAATTCCTGCTAATCACAATATCATATAAAACATCATTCACCATAAAACATTTTTTGAGAACACATTCTAATGATGTTTGTATATCAAAAAAGGGGGGGGGGGATGGGGTTTATAAAGAAACTTTGTGAAAAGATATATAAAAATTAATAATATATACTTGCAAAAATCAGAAAGCATTTAAATATTTGTAAAGATATAATAATGAAATCAAGTAATTTCACAGCTTGTACAGCATGTTAAAAAAATGTCTTCATTATATTATTTAAACATTATGTAGTTTCAGATAATCAGTTAGTGTCATGAAAAAGATATCTGAAAAAGAAGTATAACAACCAACAATAATATGATGATCAGATAATATAAGTGATCTAGTATAATTTGATTAAAAGTAGCATCTAGCACTTCACCTAATATAAGATAGATTTACAAAACTTAACATAGGAAAAAGTAATAAGAGAAGTGAAAAAAAAAGTAAACATTAATATGATCTTCCCATTGATCTTCCAGGTCTTACACCCTTTCATATATGCAGGTTGGATCGTCATGGGGTAGATCAAAACTCAATATGAATAAGTTGATTCTGTTTACTTAGATTGATAATAAGGTATGCTTCATCCATATAAACAATAAATATTTAAAATGAAACCTTCCTAAAAGCTCAATGTTAAATCATTGCCTTTGAAAAAAATAATTTTAATACTAATAGTTTAATAAACCAAGGATAGAATTTAAATGCTTCTACTTTTAAAAAGCGGCAATTACATAAGGTTATATTATATGATATTACAAATATATTTACAAACTAATTAGCTTTGTCAACCAGCAGGTTTGTTGGTACAAATAGTAGTTAAAATTTTCAATGAAACATTTAATACAGCTGGCTCTTACTTGTTTATAAAGTATTTTTAAATTTCAAATATTGATAGACAATATAATACGTACTATTTTAAAAGCCTTGGATTATTCTATTTCAAAATTTCATGTATTTTTTTTCACCATTCAATAATTTCATCTAAAATTTGAAATGGAAGATGATAATAAAGTGCCAATATGCAACTGCTTTCCCATTAATGATTGCTGATCCCACCACCATCAATGAATCAAGATCAGAATTTCAAGTTTTCAGCATTTTTGAAAGCTAGATTCGATACTTGGATATTAAAGAACTAGATAATTTAAATACCAATTTCATGTATAATGAAATTAACATAAAATAACAAAATTTTGTTTAAATTCAAAGATATGATAAAATGGCAAATGTATCAGATGGTGCATTTGGCTTGCTGCTTTAGAAATCAACATGAAAAAAGAAAATTTATATGGATTATTATATTCACCAACAATTTTGATCCCCTGTCAGTGGAATTAAAAGGAAAAATGTGAATATTAATATTATACCAGAATGTGTGTAAAGATGAAACATCGAATGCAAAAGCACTTTTAGACTTATTTTCCAAGATTCAACTTTAACTACACAATTTAAGAAATAGGCAACATTTTATTCACCCAAAGACAATATTCTAATGAAATAAGTAAGATTTATCTTTTAATTTATTAACTTTAACTAACAATATATTATATTTTAATTTATTAATATTCTACCTATAACTGATGTGCACCTATAAAACAGAAAGAATTTTTTTTATTTCTAGGAATCAAAATTTACAGAACATTTTAAAGAAAATTAAAGAAACATTTTGTTAATCCAGTTGTCTCTCTCACAGCAGTAAATTTTGAAATGTTTCTTATTTTTTAAAATTTTATCTGGATAATTTCTTGTCTGGTTAATGATTAAACCAAATTCAGTAAAAATGTAGACAGTTATAACAACTTAGGTTGGATGCAAACAATAGCTTTGTCATGCTCAAATGATGTGTATTCACAATAACTAATGATATAAATAAATTGTAAAATAGAAATTAGATTGATTTAACTAACAAAATACACTGATAAATAGCAAAAAGTAAATATATATGATATAGTAAGTTATTGTCAGAAATTAGACCTGAAATTGTATTAAACTTTTTAAATGAATTCATATTTAAATTTTCAGATTCCATATTTAATTGTAAACAAAATCAGCATGTGAAAATTCTGTTTCTTATGTCACATATATCCTGACAAAAGCAATATAATTTCAAAGACTTTTTTTAAAAAAATGTTGATGGATAAACATACCCCAAGAAAAAAGTGATAAATAAAAAGATAGCTGATAGAGTATTCATATTTATCAAATTAGAAAGAAAACCAGAAAGTACAATGTATTTGCTTTTGATTCCGGCTTTTAATAGCTTCAGAAAAAAAAAGTTCTCAGATGTAAATTCATTAATTAAAAAATTGAAGATAGATTAGTTCAAATTTTAGAATTGATACTCATTCTTGAATAAAATGTATTTAGTTTTGAGTAAAATTCATATTTCATCAAAAATTTATTTAAAAAATAATTGATGTGTCTAGTGAACAAGTCCATAATTACTGTTGTCAATAATTATCGCAACAATAATTAAGTGAATAATTATTGTTGCACTTTTCAGTTTCTAAATCTTGGGTATAACGAATGGCAAAAAATGATAACAATGAGCAGAATTTTATTCCAAGCATAACTTGTTCACTTACATCTCGATGTGAGAGAAAAAAAAATGAGCATTGACTATTGGAAAATAAATTTCAGATGATATCATTCAATACTTTTCTGAAAGTATTATCTTCCAGATAAAGAACTTGTCTCTAAATCAACTGCTTAAGGAGGAGGTCAACATGACGGCCATTGATGTTGATGCATCATTTTGGCCTCTAGAGAAATGCTGGAAAATATGTTGAATTGCATTGGGAACCCAAACAAAAAGTTTTGTGAAGGTGCAAGGACTACTTTGGATGTTTGTGCCACAGTGATGCAGTCCAGGATGCGAAGTATTTGATATTCGAATACACCAAGTTTATACCGGAAAGACGTAAACTCAGGAACTGTCTTCTAAAGATCAATATAACTTGGCCACCCCATTTATCTGCCTTTCTATAAAGTAAATCATCTTTCATTTCATTTTATACTTATATTAACAGTATTTTCTCTTGTATTATTTAAATTATATTTCAATGTGTTTGCCTACATATATTTGTATGTATACTTTTGTATTTGTATCTTGAATACATTTTTTATTATTTGATCATGTTTCTGCAATTGTTTTAGATTATTTACTGTATATTTCTGTTAGTATGTGAGCAATTTTGTTTTATTTTTGTTTACATTTGTGTATTTACTTGTTTCCTCCATTTTTCTCTGCATTTGTGCCTATGTCCTTATATTTGAAATTTATTCTGCTATCCTTTGTGAACTGACTTACTGTGAACTGTAAGCCTTGTGGTATATTTGTTGGCACACAATGAGTTGTTTATATTTTGAGAATAAAAAAAAAGCAATTGCTTAAATTGTTCTAGTTACATTATGTATAATAAATTTTTAAAAAATTTAATATTTTTATAATTTCTAATATATTATAAGAATATATTTTATAATTTCCTTTCAATATTTTTATTTTATTAGTAAAAGTATTGTAAATTGGGGGTGAAGGAAAACAAAATTTCCTTATAAAATGAATACAAATGTTTTTAAGAAATGATAGGGAAATGAGAATTGACTTTTTCATTAAAAGCAAGGGGCTATTACCCTCATTTGTCAGACATGTTCACTTAATTGCAACAATGTCCCTACTGGAAGCTCTAAAAAATAGGACCCACCATGAACGATTGCCTTAATTAACTATTAATGTACTTAATGCCAATGGTTAACTAAATCACTACTGGCTTGTTCAGCAAAAATCCATCATAAAAATCGTTTTAATTTTAGTTTGTTATACTTTTTCACCAAATTTAAATAATAAAATTGTATTGCAATAGTGAATTGTATAAAATGTTACAAGTAACATGACAACATGTAGAAATTTACTTTTCAGATAAAAAGTACTTTCAGATTCAATGCAGTATATTTTCTCTAGGAGACAAATTTCAGATACATTAGTCATTCTTAATATTTTACCATAAAGTAACTTTTTCTTTCATATTTTCAAAAACAAAATTTAAATATGAAATTAGTTTAATTCTTTTAATGCCAAAAACAATGTAGTTTTATCTTTATTTTGCCTCACAACATGTTTATTATTAATAATTCTGAAATACATTTCAAATTAAAAGTTTTTTTAGAAACAGAAGGCAATTCTTGTTTTTTAATTCATTTACATGGTGCATCAAACTTAAGAAAAGCTCTTTTAAACAATCACATAATCAAAGAGATCTCCATAAATTATAAAACATATGAATTTAATTCTAGGTTATTTACTAAAATTCCTATTTTTTAAGAATTTATAGTCTTTTTCTTTAAAAATTTATAAATAAAAAGTAATAATACAAAATAAATATTTTCATGTAGAAATTCATCAGAATGTTTTTTAAAAATTACTTTTTAATTTAAAAAATTAAAATCAGCAATGTAATTTTTAAGTATTTTTAAATAAATATTTATTTATTTCAATAAAGGTAATAATAATTACAGTTGAATTTTGACCTTGAAGAACAATTCAGCAACTTCCATTTTTGAGCGAACATTGGGTACAAAAATATATTTGCATACATACATTTCTTTTTAATTCATAAAAAAATTACCATACTAAAATAAAGACATACATAAGACGACTATAAAAGGAGGTATTGTCAGTATTTTATCAGTTGATTGTCAATTTCAAATTGTGATGGCTACTAATAAATTTGAATTGCCACTTCCATTGCGAGAAAAAAATTGTATTTCTTCTTGAAACTGGCCTAAGTTATCAAGAAATAGGTAAAAAAGTAAATGTTTGCTTCTCTATTGTTTGGTATGTTATAAAACATCATAAAGAAAGAGGATCTACATAAAATAATATGTTCTTTCTCACAAAGAAACTTTCACAGCAAATAAAGTATAAAATGATAAGAGAAGCATAAAAAAATCTATTTTTAGTGCAATTGCGCATTAGCCAATGATGTCGCTCCAACATCTGGAATTAAAATTTGTGCCTTAAGTGTTCGAAATGTCCTACACAATGCACAAATTAATAGGAATCTCCAAGGAAAAAAACCTTCATAAATGAACAAAATAGATTAAAAAAGACTTGAATTTGTTAATGAATATATCAATAAGTCAATTGATTTCTGCAAAAATGTCATATTCTCTGACAAGAGTAAGTTCAATATCTGTAAATAAGATGGCAGGAAATTAGATTGGAGGAAGACTTGCACTGCTTTTCATACTAAAAACGTATTACCTATAGTTATGGAGGAGGCTCTTTTATGTTTTGGGGGTGCATGGCTAGCAAAAGAGTTGGTAGTTTGTGTTTCATTGACAGGGATATAACAACTTGTTCTGATATGTTGCGAGATAACTTGCCACAAAGGTCAATAAAATTGTGTATCAGCAATTTATACTATTTTCAGCAAGACAGTGATCCCAAGCACGCTGTCAGTATAACACAACTGTTTTTGCTTTATCATGTACCCAGAAATTTGCTATTCTACCACTATCACCAAATTTAAATCCTCTGGAAAATTTATGAAATTTTTTGGATTTAAGAATAAGAAAAAAAGATTTCAAGCAAATCTGCACCTAAACAAGCCATTATAGAATAGTATATTCAATGTCAGCAAGATTACAAGCAGCAATAGATGCTTATGGAGTGCACACTAAATATTAGTTATTTGAAATTAGCTTATATATTTCTTTTGCATTCATGTGGGTGTGTAAACACTTTTTTGACATGAGATATTTTAATTTTGTTACAAATTTTTTATTTATATATGTTATAGTATTTAATTAGAATAAGATAGCATTCATTTATCAAGTTTTATAAGAAATATGCTCCTTTCACTTATTATTTATTTTCTAACAGGATTAAAACAATAATGGGAAAATTTGCTTAAAATAAGTAATGCTTATCACAATATGATACAATTTATATTCTTAATTATTCATTCTCATTATTGTTTATCATTTAAAATATTTTTACTCCCAGACACAATAAAATTGTTAATCATAGCAAATAATTATTAAATGCACAGCCATAATCAAATATAAAATAAATTAATATATATTACTGACTACAGATAAACATTTTCTCCCTAAGATTGGCGTTGTTTTGAAAATGGGGTGTTGAAATAATACAAAAGCATACCAATTAAAATTATTTTAAATTCGGACCACTTTAAAAATTTTCATTATTGAAATTAAAAATCTTAATTGTAATATTGACAAAATTTCAAAAAAGAAATTATTACAAGTATATTTTAAACAAAAAGTACTCATCATGGTAAAATAAATTTATATTTATCTTCATAAGCAATATTGAAGAACTATTTATAGAAACAATATGAGTTTCTTTACAGAGTTAAATACATTGTTGTAAAATAAGTTGAATATACAGTAAAAGCTCTTTATTCGTGGGGTATGTGTTCCATAAATATGCCGTGAATACAGAAACCGTGAATACGGAATGATAATTTATATGGGATTATGGGAGGGATCCGTTCCTATGTGACAAAATAAAATAAAATTTTATATATTTATATATATAATAAATTATTATTTCATGTCTATTCATTTTTCTTATTTATGTTTCCAGTGGATTATTGCATTCAAATGAGCCGTCCATTCTGTATTTGTATAATTTGATCCAGTCTTTAATCGTTACATAAAAATAGATAAAATAGTCTTTAAGATCTGCCTTCGTTTTGTCAGATTCAAATTAATCTTCGAATTGAGGTTAGTTAATTTTCATTTCTTAATCGTTAGTTCTACTTTATTTCTTAGTTATTAATTCTACAAATATACTTTATTCATTGAGTAATAAGGTTGCTTTCATATTGTTAGTTTACATTCTCAAAAACACCAATCACAGCGAAGGCAGCTTATGTCAAAGTCCTTGGCGATATCATTTAACAACATACTTTAGGCAAAATTGTAAAAAGATCAATTTTACTTTTTTAATTAATCCATTTGATGGCATTTACAAAGGATATTGGGTTGGATACCTATTGGAATCCTTTTATTATTATGTAAGTACTTATTAGATCTGCGAATAAAGAAATTCTAAGCCACGAATATAGGAATTGGGTCGCATTTTTTAAATCCGTGAATAGTGAAAACGCGAATGAAGGAAGCGCGAATAAGGAGCTTTTACTGTATTTATAAAAAGAAATTTTTAAAAACTGTGCAACAGTTAAAAAGTAATTTGTCAAAATTTTTACTATTTTGTATATAAAGTAAAGAGAAAGTATTGTTATTGTCAAACAATTTGATAAGAGATTAGATTTAATAATAAATCTCTATTTTAAACCTTTGAGTTTGAAAAACATACTTTAAAAAATGTCTATCTGTGACAAAGATAACACCAAATTATTTCTAGATAGACAGATGAAATTTTGTACGTTGTCTTTACACTAAATTTGTAGATTTCTATCAAATTTTGAGCAAAATCTGTTAAGAGGAACTATGTCTGTCTGGCTGTTTGAATATAAGTCAACATGAAGTAAAAAACAAAGACAACTATATGGATAAAATTCTGGAATTACACAGAATTAACATTTATAATAATGAAAAAAAAGCAAATTTCATGCCAAATGCAACAAGGGATTGACTCTCCTTCAGTCTAGATTTTTATAAATATACAAATGTGATAACTAAAAATGTAAAGACTTAAAATGAATATAAAATTTGGTTTGGAATTCTGTAACTACAATTATAGTTTTGTGTCAAACTTTTGTTTTAATCTGTTGCTATTTGCATGTATAAAACCCAGATTTAATTTTAATTTTCAGATATATTTAATCGCATGCCAGAGATTAATACCAGGGAAAAAAAAAACTTGTAAAGGATCACACAATAGATTGAGTAAAAATGCTAACTTTATGCCACAGATCAATATTTCATAACTACTGTAAGCTAAGTAAGGTAATCTCTGTGATAACACAATTATCAAAAATATATAAATAAAGTTTCAGGGAGACCAAACTCGCTCATTTATATTATAATTTTGTATTACTAAAACTTTGTTCAAAAATGGAAATAATATAAAATGTAGGAATTAATAATAACAAGGGGTAGTTTCAATCAATAGGGAAGAATGCATCTACAACCCTGATTTGATTTTCAAATACTTTTAACAGCATCCCAGAAAATAATAATTAAAACAAAAATAAAACCCACCTTGATGATCACAGAACAGATTCAGTAAAAATGATAAATTCATGTCAAAGATTACTACTGATACCTATTTTGTGCCAATGCTTTGTAAGGCATTTTCTTGGATTACAACATTTTAAGATCATTATATGAGAGTTTCAGGGAGTCCACTCTTGCTGTTTTATATTATTTTTCCATTAGAAAGACATTTATTAGAAAATGCTAATAATGTAAAATTTTAGAAGGGATTAATAGTATTTCAAAACAGATCTCATAATGATTTAACAGAATTTTCAAAACATTAGCAACTTTCTTTTTCAACAACTTTTTGAAATAAATGTTCAAAAAGAACTCAAATATAAGATTATGTAACTATATATTTAATTTAAAATATTTATATATCAATAAATTTACTTTTCAATTTCAAATCCTAAATCATTAAAAAAAATTTAGATACCGTATTTCATTAATAATAGAGGGATTTTGCAAAAAATAAAAGATATTCTTCACAATTAATTTATTAAAACAAAAAATTACCACTATATAATAATTACCACTATATATTCACAACAAATTACCACTATATAATAATTAAATTCATTTCCAAAACATAAATAAGTTACTTTGAAGCTCTTTGATAGTTAAAAGAACTGCTAACAGATGATTAACAATAACCATTTCTTCTTTTTGAACAATTATTTTGCAGATTAATAATGAACAAAGTAATAAAAGAATAATAATGAGCAAATGTTAGAATGAAAATTAATTTTGTTTAATTTAAACTGATAAATATTTTTCAAATATATAATAACATTACAACATATGTAGACTTTCATTGGCACATATAAATCTTAAAGATATAATCAATATTAATGAAGAATAATAACACATTTTAATAATGTTTGATTATAATCATTTTCAGTAAAAGTCAAATTTTATCTGTTATTTTCGTTCACTAATACTTTAATTATATATTAAATAATTTCATACCACAATAAAGAATGTAGTATGGCTAAAAACTCTTCATTCTATTCATCTTGATTAAGTTCTTCTGAGAATATAAAGGGTAAGAATACTCACATATGACAGTCCTCACCCTCCCTTTTTTCTGGAATTATGCAGAACTTGCCAACGAACAACAAAAGTAGTACTGCATAAAATGGAATTAAAGATTTCCCTCAAGGTATGAAATTTATGATCCGTTTTTATATTGATAAATTTTAATTAATAAAACACCTCTTTGTAAAAATTTTGAAATAAATATTTAATTATTCCTGTGGATAGTATATGGCATCAACAAAGTTGATTCTACGAAAACAAAACGGCACGAAGTAATAAAATTTGCATAAAAATATTTTTAGCAGAGAAAATGAAATATGGTTTAATCTTTCTCAGATGGCAGAGATCTCGCTGAAATCTTGAATGTAAATAGTGTGTGATGCAAAAGATGAGGCTGCTTTTAGTGGTTTTTACTACAAGATAAAACAGACTTTGCTTGTGAACTCCTGGATAGTTTCAAATAGATTGGTGCTTTTGAGGAAACTCATTACAGTCCTTTTTGCTGAAATATTGCTTATAAATTATTCAGTTGAATGGGACAGCATCCACATACTAACAGACCAAAGACAGTTCTCTGACATTCGACAAAACGAAACTAAGTCATGTTTATTTACAGTTATGTTTTCAGTTACAGTTAAAGAGAAACATTATAATCATTCAACTATTTTTTTCAATCGATTTCAAATAAAGGAAAATAAATCAAAAATTTTCAATTAAAAATATAGATTATCTTCTACCATGCGAATTTCTGGTGCTATAAAAAATAATTTTCAGGTTGACAAAAAAATTTCATTTTATATGAATATGGAAAATATATTAGAATGTAGATTGAATTTTCAAAAAAAATCTCAAATATTTGCAAATAAATTATTTATTTTCAAATTTAATGAACGAAATTCATTAATTTAATATTCGCATTCAATATTATTTCTGAAATACGTCATTTGGCATCATGGGAATTTAGCCAATCAGATCAAGTCTCTCATAAGCATCAAACAACTCACATCCGGAGGATTGTTTACTGTTTTGGTTTGGTTACGCTATGTTCAAAACAATATTATCCTCCAAGTTTCTTCTCATGTTGCTTGAGAAACATTCAGAAATCAAGTGAATTTCATTTAAAATTTCAAAATAAGGATTTCTTTTTTAAAATGAGTTTTTTACTTAAAAAGCTGCTGTAGTTTTATGCTGTAAATAACGTCAAAAATGGCAGATGCCGAATTACGGAATATGATTATGAACTTTAGAGTTAGTGATTTGCAAGTACTATTGGGTTTCGCGGGTCGAAATAAAACGGGTAAAAAACAAGAATTACAAGCTCGGGCCTTAGATTTGCTTAAACTTAATTCGCCCGCTGTAAATATGAAGGTGCGAGAACTACATAATCGACGATATCATCATCAGTTAATGAGACCAAACAGCTACGAAATGGCTGAAAGACCAATAAGTGAGACTCCCATGAATCCTTACGACCTTCATATGAACAACAATTATCCTCCTCGATGCAATCCAAATGTTAGGCCTACTCCAGTTCATCAAGGACCCAGTTCTAGTTATTCTTCGTCTGGAAAATCGTATGTATCTTCGCTCCCGAACACTAATACTCAGCCGCATTATAGTACGTATTCCGACGTTAAATTCAAAGAATTGCCTTTCTATGACATAATGTATATTCTTGTAAGACCTACCAGTTTAGTTGCTGATCCGTCAGAGCGATATCAAGAAACCTCTTTTTATTTTACGTTGACACCACAGCAAGCTCAGGATGTTGCTATATCTAAAAATGCTAGTGGAAACTATGAATGCCAAATATTGCTAAGATTTTGTTTGCTGGATGTGAGCTCTGAGCAGGAGGATAATTTTCCTCCCAGCATTTGTGTCAAAGTAAACTCTAAAATAGTGACATTGCCTAATCCCATTCCCACTAATAGGCCTGGTGTTGAGCCAAAACGTCCCAGTAGACCAGTAAATATAACTTCATTTTCAAAACTCTCTCCGACTGTAACTAATGTGGTTACTGTTTCATGGGCATCAACATACGGTCGCTCTTATGTTGCTGCTTTATATATTGTTCGTCAGTTATCATCTCAAACACTTTTGCAGAGATTAAAAGATAATGGAGTTAGAAATCCTGAATACACAACTGCTATGATAAAAGAAAAATTGCAGCAGGGTCAAGATGCTGAAATAGCTACTACTAGTTTACGTGGATCTTTAATTTGCCCTTTGGGTAAAGTAAAGATGGAGTTGCCATGTCGCGCTATAACCTGTACTCATCTCCAGTGCTTTGATGCATCATTATATATTCAAATGAATGAAAAGAAGCCGAAGTGGATCTGTCCTGTTTGTGATAAGCCTGCTCTCTTCAGGACATTGGCTATCGACGGACTCTTTATTGAAATTGCTTCAAAAGTTCCTCCTGAGTGCACAGAAGTCCAGTTCAACGAAGATGGTTCTTGGACGCCGATTATCCCTGTAAAAGATCCTAAAGAAGCTAAAAAGACCATTGAAAAACGTCCAAAAAAGAATTCTAAGCCAGTAGAAGTTGTTGATATTTCTGACAGCGACTCTGAAGAGGTATGGTCCTATGATATAGATCCTCAAGCTGTTAAAACTGGAAATTCTCCTGATTTGCCTCCTCTTCCATTGTCACCAAATTCTCTATTGTTTCCTACTTCACTTGCAAACTCAGAATCATATCCTGTTTCTTTTACTCAATCTTCCAATCCTTTTCCTGAATCACTTAGTATGTCTTCAGATGTTCAGAATGAAACTTCTGAACCTGTATGTGTTCTTCCTGATCTTTTATTGACTCATAATGATACTTCTATGCCATCAACGTCCTCTTCGAGTCCTGGTCTGAACTCTTCTACTTTCCCTAACATGCCTTTTCTAAATGATGGTCCATTTTATTCAGCAGCAACTAACAGATTTTCTGATCAGTTAGGATCTGTTAATGGGAATCAGAGTGCTGCACCTCCCTCTTTTGACCTCTTATCATTAATTCAGGGCACTGATGTAGAACCACAAAAGAACAAAGAGTACGATAGAAAAGAAAGTGGTTCTTCACCAGATGTCATATCATTAGATTAACAACATGATATTTCAAAAGCCACCTGCATATGTACAAATTTAACTATAAATGTTCTAACATGGAAAAAAATAATTACCAAAGAAAATAGTTATGGAGCTTATTCTAAAATCTATGGAGATATTCTGGACCAAACATTAGTAAATCAAATCATTTTTCATTTTTTTTCTTTTCAATAGTCAATGTACAAATTTTATCGGCACAGAAATTCTAGACCCTCTAAGTAACAGAATAACAATATATTAATCATTATTGAGTTTTTCAAGTGTTGTATGAATTAAATTTTTGATATTGTTCCCCTAAAAGAAATCTCACTGTGTTAAAATTAAAAAAAAAAAAAAGTATTTTCTCATTGTCATGACAACAGTTGCAACAGAGCATAAATGTAAGGAAAAAGTAACCATGATGGAAATTGTGCAGAGCATAAATCTTTTCTAAAATCATAGAAACTTACATAAATTTCATTTCCACTTCCAAACCTTGAATAGCAAACAAAGGTTTGCTGCATTTTGTGCAATTGCTGTTATTTTTAATGAGAACAGTATCAAAATATTATTTAACTTGAGAATTCATTATCTAATTCTTTCAAAGAATTCTATAAAACGGTAAGATTTGTAACTAGAAATTCTATTATTTAGAGGGTTAGCATAGGTAATATTATATATATGACAATAAATTTCTGAAGATATGATATGAGAGGTACAATATATATCTGTAAAAAGTATCTTACAATGTTATCTGAAATTCAATTAAAAAATTTTTTATATATTTTTTTAGTTTATGAAGTCAATTCATTTGTTTATTCAAAATATATTTATTTACTACTTGTTTTACAATTTGTTTTTTGTTAGTGAAGGAATGTTATTAAACATTGCAATTTACTAATTTTGTTTATTCCTTTAAAAACTACCAAAAATATTTGACAAATTTACTAATTTAATATATAGCTTTATTCCAAGTCAAAAATAGTGAAAGCTGTACTATAAAAAAAGTAAGTAAATTAACATTCCTAATTTGATGCATATTTTTAGAGCAAAATCTATTTATTTAACTTATAGGTAAGGTTAATGTCTTGAAAAGTATTATTTTTTGTTTATTTATTTTTAGATTACCTGTACGTTTCTGTATGGCATTAATATTGTAAATATGCATAATTAATGAGTGCTTTATATCTAATATTTGCATTGTATAAGATTAATTAATTACATTATTGTGAAAAATTGTGTATTTTGTTAAGATTTGTCATTTTTTAAACTGATTTTCCTACAAGGTAGGAAATCAGATGCATTGCATTCATTTTGTATAACATGTCTGTAGTTGATTATTATATTCTTGTAGAATTCTTTACTAATATATAAATGTTTTTCATGCTTTAATATTTATAGTTTGGACTGCACATATATTTATTCATAATTTGTGCTGCTAAACACAGATATTTGTTAAATTAGTTTCTGTTTATTAATATGTGATGTTCATATTATTCCTGGTATATGAATTAAGGATATATATGTACATCCTTATTTTTTCTATTATGTATTTTTGGATGTCTTGATATGCTAAGGGGATACTTATTGTTTGATATACAAAGCATGCTTTTGCTTTGTGTTATCTCCTGACTTAAGAAGCAAATACATGATGTATCAATATTGGTGGCATCTACATGCTAATATTTTGTTACATGCTATGTTTTTTCTTTGAATTTAAAGCATTTGGAATTTTTAATAAATTAGAATTTGAATATAGATATTTATGTTATATTTTAGATTTTAATAATATAAATAATTTTTTAATATTATATGTAAGCATGCATGTAATATTTTTCGGTACTTTTTTGTTATCTGGGCACAAATGTTACCAATGTGAAGCATACATGAGCTAAGTTGTCAAGCGAAGTGTATGACAAAATATGCAGAATTCTACATTATTTGGTGATTTTTCACTACGCCTAGCTAACGGAAAAGTACCTATTTTTCCATTCTATAAAATAAAATAAAAAAGTTTAATTTTTTATATATGGAAAAATTAATTCTTTATATTTTTTTGAAGAATTTTTTAGAATGGTATAAAAAAACCAATAAACAAGATTCAAATTAAATGTTACAAATAAAGCTCTTGTGTTTAGTAATCAAATTGGTCGAATACAGATGTTAGTTAGCATGACTGAAAATGTATCACTCATGGCTCCTCAAATTAAGGGAATTTAATAAATAATATACTTTAAGCATTATTATCTGGGAAAATTAAACATTTTAGGGGAAAATTATTTGGGTAATCATTTGGGCACTCATTTAATCATAATATTTATAAAATCTATTCATATAAACTTAATAAGTTGGAGTATTAATTGTTTTTAAAACAAAGTAATAAATTTTTAATTTAAAATAAGAGAAATGGCTACTTTCATGAAACTCTGTTTCTAAACTGTTCTGTTTGAAAATGTATGCAACATCACTTACCAGATGTTATAACAACAAAATAACAATAATAAAACATTATTCATATAATGTGATTTATCATTAAAAATTTTCAATAATGTTTTAAGTCAATTCATAGAGATTTTGCCTACTTCTCTTATTCTAAAATTTTTTTGGATCAAATTACTTTTTTTATTTTCAGCTATTTGTAAATTGAAGTATAGATGAGGCTCTTGACTAACATTCAACCAAATGCAAGTCAATTGCTAAATGGAAATTAAGAAAAACTGGATCTGTGAAACTTTATTGTTGTTAATTATAGGTTAAATCAGTATATGAATTTTATTAACATCTATAAAATCACTGTTAGAAATATATTTATTTAAAGAATTGGTAAGACTCGAAGTTAGTGGGGGGAAGGGAATTGCATTCAAAAGCTTGAATATCTGGGAAGAATTCAAGCTTTTATTAAATAACCTAATATTGCACTAAATAATCTAATATTTTTCTCAGGAATCTTTGGAATTTTTTGTGATGGCTGTTAGAATTTTTAAGTACAGTCACTTATCATTTCTTTTAAAAATTATATCATGTTTTCAGAAAAACATTTGACTATAGCTAATTTAATGTGCACCAACCATCTTACATAATAAATGTATTGAGGAAATTGATTTTCTAACTTGATTTTATACATAGATTCAAAATTTGCATTTGACCTTTGAATTGGAGATAGAGAATATTTACGTACTCAGTATCTTATACAAATACTTATAACTTATTTTAATCACTCTGAAATTAGTAAGAAAAGAATAATTTTCAATAGTATAAAAATAATTTGACGAAGAAATAATTATTTTGTTAATTGAGAGAGATATATAAAATAAAAATAAGATTACCTTGAAAATTTCATATTTAAAAAAGATATGGAAATTATTCAGATATGGGGCAAAAAAAAAAAACCCACCAACTCTCATCATTTAGGATTTATTTTAGAAAGCTACACTTATGATCATTGATAGATCTTGGTATTTTGCAGTTCTAGGCATTGCACATTATGAGATAACTCATTCTTAACTGAAGCAAGATAGTTATGATTTATTTTAGTTGAATTATTATATATGTTAGTATGTTAAGAGATAAGGGCTAAAATGGAGAGATTAGAAGAAAATAAACTTCAAATAGATGCAGTGTGAAAACATTTTTCAGGACTTAATTTGTTGGTCCAGTAAACAACACAGCTAATTAAATGAATAATTAATATTCCTTTTAATAATTTTTCATTAATTATACTTATAATAATAATAATTTTTTGTTAGTTATACTTTAGTAATTCATACCAAACACATATTTTAATTCTTATATATATATAATTCATAGAATTTGTAATTGGAAATTTTGAAGATGACACGATTTACAGTCTCTCCACAGCCATTAAATATAGGAAACTGCCTTGTTGAAATTTTGATATGATTTACCATAATACTTAGTTAGATACTTATAGTATTTATTCAGGAATTTCCAAGATAAGAATTTTTCTCCATATCGAGTTAATATAATCTTTATAAACAGAAATTTATTTTTAAATCACCTGTAAAAGAAAATAAAGATGCAACCATAACATATTTTAAAATAAACATAAGACTGAATATATACATATATATATGTATGTATGTGCTCTGGTGAATTCACTGGAAAACATTATTGATTGTACCTAAATTTTTAAATATTTTAAATGAGAATTTCACACTACACTAAAATATTTTGAAATTTGTTTGCATTCTCTCAGTTGCAGACTTGTAATTTAAGTCTTTGTATGTTCTTGGAAAAAAAAAGATTGAAATATTTCAAGATTTTTTTTTTCTTATTTATTTCTAATTTGAGAATAACATTTTTTGTTCTTCATCATTTTAGAAAAGTCCTGTCTATTGAATACTCCTTCCTTCAACATTGCTTAGGATAAATTTGGGATGCGCTCACAAAGATGCTTGAAACAAATTTCTTTCTGATAATGCTCTAATAAATTGCTTCTTATTAATATTATAGATTTATTGATATGAAATTGTAGATGACCCCCCCCTCATTCCCCTTTTAAATTAATATTAATCACTTTCTAAGCACACAGAATGTATTTTATACAGGTTTTTCTATTTTAAACCAAAATAAACTTGCACTCTTCCCACAAAATCAGAAATGCTTCTTTGTTAATTTTTTTAGCAATATAATCAATGCAAATATAGTAGAAATGAATGAACTTATCCACTGAGATAAAACTATTTAGTTTAAATATAGTATAAACTAAGATTAAAAGACATTTTTATTAAAAACTGAGTATTATTTGCAAATATACAACTCTGAAATAAAAAAGGTATAGATGGGAAGTTAATGGCTCTCAGTAGAAGAGAAATAATAAGGGGTGGGGATTAGAGGATAGACATGCAAGAAATTAGTATTCTTTATTTTAATCTGGAAGTTTATCAATTTACTAATAAATCTTACAATTGGGATTTTTAAATTGATAAAATTATGTAATCTAAATTGTTTTTAAAATTTATAATTACATTTATATCTAATATGTTGCTCTTAAATGTATATGTTAGACTTATTATTATACTGTATATGATTAAATTGTAAGTTTAGGAATTTTTCATATATAAATATTACAAATACTTATATGTGATACTATAAATACTTTTATTAATATAAATTTTTTTACTAATATTTTCAACATTTAAAAATTGCTCTATTTTTTAAAATTGCTTCAGTTATTTATAAAATAATGTTTGCCATTTTTTCAAATTTTTGAAATATTTCTTTAAAATACAGAACCAACAAATTAGACTTAATAATGCATTCTTAGCTTTGCAGAAATTCTCTCTCTCTTTTGCTGCCACTTAGATATAAATTTTTTACATTTTATCTATAATGGTAAGGGTGATACTTGAAAGTAAATTTCAATGAATATGACATTAATTTGAAATATTCATTGCTCAAGAAATTATAAATTGAGATAGGCCACAAGAGCATTTCATTTTTAGCCAGAAGGCACAGTTCAAAGAGATTATGCCTTGCAGCTAAACTGAAACCGTCAAAATGAATTTTCTGAGAGAAACTAATCATAAATGCATTACTTCATTAACAGAGGTATTCTGTCATCTTATTATAAACAGTGTGTGATTAAATAACTTTAAAATTGCTTCTTGGCATGAAAATATTTTCAAGCTAAAAAATTAACATCCAATTGAATAAATCAGCCATCAGAAATAGAGAGAAATATTAAAAATTTGATTGTTATTCCTAAAATTTCTGTAAGTAAGCTTCTTTAAAAAGTAGTTAATTATAATTCTTTTACATTAAAAAAAATATTTATAGACATATAAGCTATATTTTTTAAATGTCACCACAAGAGGGATTTTATGAAATAAGTTATTTGAAAAATTTTTATGCTTCATGCTGTTTTAAAAAATATGTTAAAACTTGTTATATATATATATATATAGCTATGATTAGGAAAAGGGTGAAACCAATGTGCCATAAGTTGCAGGGAAGCTGCTTTGGATTCATTCAATATAATCTAAAAATATGTTTGAAAAGGATATAAACATAGTATTTCAATGAAGTTTATCAGCCAATAATACCAAAAATTGAATTTTAGACATTTAAATAGGATATAAACACATTTGTTTCTTATTATTAAGGGTAAAAAAATGAACAATTTTGTATCTTAAGAATAAGAAAATGTAAAAGGAATAATTTAATGAAGTAAAATGTGCTATAAATTTAGCTCTAAACTCAGAAAAAAATTATAGATGGGAGAATTCCTCAAGTATTTTGAACTTTTACCTGTTCAAATTTTTAACTTGATTCCTTATTTTGCATTAATTTCCATTTCTCCTGCTCAAATATTTTGTAAAGATGTAATTTTTTTATATAATATATTGAGATTTAAAATAGAGATATATTGACAATAATTAAATCAAATGTTTATATTGTGGAAAACTTTTACTCTTCAATAATTTCTTCCCTCTCCCATTTATTTTAGTTCTTAGGTGAAGAGGTGAAATTTATAGATATAATATAGATGCCTTTAGGATTGTATTGTGGGTTTTTATTTATATTTTGTTATTTTGTGATTAATTTGAGTATGCTGATTATTATTTATATAAATCCTTTTGCCCAACAGTATGATTTTAATTATTAAGAATGGTAAATCCTCTTTAATTTGATTAAAATATTTATGTATAATAATTGCATCATATTTCAATTCTTGAAGAAAAGGAAAACACTTTAATGAATTGCAAAAGAACAGCATTAGATGATTACAATTCAAAAAATATACATATATTAAGAAACATAATTGAAAAATATATGTAAATATGAACTGAGTTAATATGTAGATTAATTATTTCTATCTCTTTATTTTCCATTATCTAAGCGTAATTACTGATTATTGAACTATGTTTTTTTTTTTATCCCCTTATGTAATGGAAGGGATGTATAAATTTGTGGGATATAGACTTTAAGCATCCTTGTGAAATAGAGCTTTTGATTAAGAAAATAGAAATTTCTTTCTTTCCCCATAGGCTGAAAGATATAATCTGTGTTTTCTTATGTTCACAAATGCGCTTGCTATTTCAGTTTTTCCTCAGTAGCTGTGTGTCTGGTTGTCATTTCTGGGGGAAATGAATAGGATTAAAATTTTAAATTCAGATTTGGGAAGAGACATTGGAGGGAGACTCTCCCCTCCCCACTGTGAGGGAAGAGTACAATCTTTTTTTCAACTATGACAACTTGTAAGTGATTAAATTAGTCAGCTACAACTATATCTGTACTTCCTATTTAAAACAATACTAATAGATTGAAACAGTTATTAAAATAAAATAGAGATGTCTGAAAATCCGATTTTTATTTTACAGTAATTATTTATGAGGTAGAGTGGCATATTGCATTTTATAATTTTTTAACTGTATTTTGATGGTAAAGATAACATTATAAATATTAAGGAATTATTAAACATCTCATTAAACCACAGAAATATTATTATTTTGCCTTTCTTATATACTAATACATAATGTTATCTTTGTATTTTACTATTTAGTGTAGAAAATAGAATATGCATTTTAAATATGCCTTGATCAATTGGGTCCAAAATTTTTAATGATAAAACTTTATTTCAAATATTTATCTAATTATTTTCACTTTTGAAGTAATGCAGTTGCATATTCACAAATACAGAGAGTAACAGTCTGTCAGTCTGTTTAAAGATTCTATTCAAAATCTGATACATTGTACAATTCTGATTATGAAACTACATATGAATTTGATATATTTAGCTCTTCTGTTTTAGCTGTCAAGTTCAAATGCATTTAAATAGATTTTAGATTTCCACCTGATCTAAAATGTAAGAGACATCTACAATGTTAATATCACGTTTCAGTCCTAATGTGACAATTACTCACTAAATTTCAACCAATTAGTACTTAGAATTTATATCATATTATCTACAATTTTTTGAGATTTAGAAAAATTTGAAACCCTAATATGTGTATGAGGAGTTATTTAATGATTCCCTGTAAAAAAAAACAACAACAATCCTAAATAATAGGGACTAGATACACATAGGAATTTTAAACTTTGTTTTCTTTGTATGTTTAAATATAAGAAACATTTTTATTAACATTTATTATGCAGCAGTAATAATTTTGATAGAAGTAATGCTGTATATTTGAATAATGATTATAAGAATGCATCTATATTAAGAAATACTTTGCATGCCTGATTTCTTTTATATGTTGGCTAAAAGTAAGCTTTTGAAATCATTTGGAAAATTTGGCTTGAGATGCTATGTTAACTATATATATCAACCTAAAACTTAGTTAAGGATTAAGTTTTGGCCTTTGCAACTGTCTTACTTTCCACTACTCCTTTATACAATGTTTTTAAATAGATTAAAATAAGTTTGCAATAATTTACACTATGATATACTATCATAACTAAACATACTATAAATTTTTCAAACTAATCTTTTTTAACATAATTCACAAAATGATTTGAAATGAGACTAGACTTCTATTTATTAATAATAACTTTGTTATGTTTTGAATTTTTTTAAATCGCTAGTATGGTTTTATTAATAATTTTGCAACATCATGACTTTTAATTTCACAAAGTTTAGTAGAAATTTTCAAAATTAAATTACTCACATTTACTTAAAATTTTATCTTTTAAATATAAGATTTTTCTTTGGGAAACAACATAATTATCTAATAACTTTTTTATGATTTTTTTTATTTATTTAGCATCTAGATCTAGTGTAAAATAAGCACAGTGATCTCCTATCATGTTTATTTTCATGTATTTTTTTAATGTTTGACTTTTATTTTTTGCATTAAAATAATATCCAAATTTTGCAGTAATCATTCATTAATTTAAAAAGACTATATGATTTTGAGAAATTACTAAAATACTGTTGTTTGAAAAAAGAGTTGGTTTTCTACTATAAGAAATGCCTATACTTATCTTATCTTAGCCCTACTTGTGTACACAATGGAAATAGGTTACCAATATATATTTGTGATGGCCCAGTGGTATAGAAACTGAAACTCAGTAGTAAATATGTCTTTGATGAATACATGGGCCTTTGTCAAGACATGGATTGCAATTTACTGTATGAATATTTTAATAAATGATAAGCAGTAGTGTTAAATTTTGCTGCTGTATAGTTTTCTAATTATTTACCGTATTGTATTTTACTTATGTTTCAACTAAATTAGTTAGTGCATGGAGTAATGTATTAGCTAATAGTTGTCTCAAATTTTTTTCAGGTTCTTTGAAGTCATGATAACTAAGTATTGCTGGGACCTGATCAATAGCAGATATATATATTGAAATTTTGGTGCCAAATTATTTGTAGTATTTTTTTTTATTGTTCATACTAATCAAAGTTAATAGTTCAAAAATGCATTATCTGTGAGATGATGAAATTAATTCCAATATGAAAAATTTTATATGAATAAAATGTGGATCTATCCAAATGTAATAATATATATTGTAATGCATTTTTAAATTATTATTTTAAGGCACTCTTATTCTCATTTAGTTGAATTGAATTTGAGGTTGTATCTTTCTTTTTAATGATAATTTAAATGCAGGTTGAAGGAATGCCAATCATATCCTCCTTTTTTGGGGTGGATGGGTGGGGAGCAGGGTGTTATATAATTTACAGTGCAAGTACATCAAAGTATATGAAATATTAACTAATATAATTAAAGATATTAAAGCGAATAGTTTTCTAATTATCTTTTACTAATAGTTTATTAATGGAGAAGTAAAACACCCAATAATATTTAAAAAGTAGATGAAATTTTGTTTATTATTATTATCATTTAAATCAATGTTTGAAATATCATGAAACTTTCATATGTTTGATTGCTAAATATTAATAAACTTAGTATATACTTGAAGCAGCAATATACTTCTTATAAATGTATATTCCTTTATAATAATTGAAGAAATTAGACAGATGATGTAAATAAACAGAGTCATTAGATCTTTAAAAAAATGAATGTTTCTTTATACAATTCTAAATCTTTTCACTCACTTCAAATCAAGTCATTCATGCATTGCTAAAAATTATTTAACTTGGATTAATTACTTTTAAAGCACATTGAAGTGCTGAAATGGCTGGGGATTTGATAAGATATGTGATTCATTTTAGAATTTTGTATAAAATATTTAATAGTAGAAATTATTGTTCGTGCCTCAAAATAGAATCAGTTCTTGCTCATCAAGTAGGTTGTGCCAATCAGCGTATCAAACAGCATACAGTTAGATGATGTGTAAATTATGTTTCTTTTGTGGCATATTACAGGAACAGGCCTTGTTAATTCAGTGTTCTTCCCGTGAAAGAATTGTATGCCTTATTCAGAGAGGATGCAAATAAATTACACTTGGTGTGTAAAACAAGTTTGAAAAATCAGATGTATATATATGGTTTTAACTGGTAGAAACAATCACACGCCTTTTTATAAATATATTGTAAATTTCATAAACATGAAAATTGTGAGGAAATCAAAAACTTCTGGAAAGAACACTGAGAATTAGTAAAGAGAAAATTAAATTTGTATATTACAGTTTTATTTATCAGCACATTTGGAATTGATCCTATAGTGCTGTATATAATTTCTAGATGATAAAGATTCACAATAATTTTTAAATTTGTTATTCATATTACTCTATTTGAATGATTGCAACCATTGCCTGTTGGAAATTTGTGTATATAATCATATTATTTGTAAAAACATTTAAAGAATAATATTATGCTAATGTCTTTTGTATAAAAAAAATTATTTAGGTGGAAGAAAACTATTCTGTGAAAGAAATTGACTGTAAGCAATTTTTAAAATTCTAAATGAAATGGGATATGCAAATAATTTGGTGTAATATTTACAAAAAAGATATATATATATAAACACCTTGCATTCTAATAAAGCATCATTTTAATTTACTTTTATTTGATTTCATATTTTTTTTTTTTTTTTTTTTTTTTTTTGTAAAACTGCTTGCATTATATAAATGTTTTTATTTTTTATTTAATTCTTTTACTAATTGTTGATTTTAAATATTTATAGTAGCTTGCAAATGTTAATTACTTGGCAAATATATTTCATTGAGTACATCAATGACATATTTTTTTATTATTTTTTAAATTTTACATTTAATCATTATAATTTTTTATTAACACTCTTTGGAATGAGCTCCATAGTAAGATCTCTTGCATTGTTTCTTTTAGAATGGCAATATGTTGAATAGTAAATTTTAATAGATATAAGAATTTTTATCTTGAATTTCAGAAAAGTTATAATATTTAACATAAACTACAATCTAATAAATTTACTATTAATATATAAAAATAATTATAATATAAAAATTTACTTATATAAGAGTTTATTCTTTGTGCTTTATATTAATAATCATAAAAATAAAATATATTTAACTCAATCATTCAAATGCTTTTAAAATGGTTGTCATTTCATATTTGAGTTTTAAAGTATTTAATTTGAAGCACTGTGACAATTCCATTGTAGGCCTCATATAAAAACTATAAAATCTTTTTGAAAAACAGCAAAAATGCCAATAATTAACTTTTTTTTCAGTCATTTTTGGTACAACCCAAAATCACTGATTTTCACATTAGTCCTGATTTTTGTTGCTGTGACAAAATAACATTGAATTATTTTTAATTTAAATACTAAGGCCTGCACCTATAAATACTATGCTAAGACTTATGAAATACTGACATTGCATCACAAGCAGGATTGAAGGAGTTTTATTTAATGATTTTTTTCAATTTACATAAGAATTCTTTTACCTGCCTTTTTTTTTTTCATGCTTGCTGTTGCTTCATAATTTTATTTAATTGAATTCTAATCATATTAAATCTTGATTCAATATAAGTTCTATATATTAAAAAATATATATCTTCAAAAAGTTCTTTTTTCATTTTATTTGAACTAGCTTGCATTTAAGGTTTAGTTTTGAATATCCCTTTGACTCATATATCAAATTTCAATCATTCATCATTTAGTATACTACAACATTTATTTAGGGTTTATCGAATCATAGAAATAAAGTATTCATACACAAACTCAGAAGTTATAGGTTTGAATACTAAAAAGTAAAGACTCCCCGTTCCCCTCTTTTCCCCCCCATGTTTATTATTATTATTGTCAGTCTGTAAAGTTAAGTACTCCTTGCTTTGTTTGATATTTTATTGTTGAAGAATATTTTTTCAATATTTAGAAGAGAACTCTAGAATATTTTATCATTGTGTAGATTAATAAGATAATGCTTTACTTTTGAATTAATGAATTGTTACTGTAAATGCGTTTTGTATTTTGTCGAATAATTTAATACTTTTACGTCCTCTGTTGTTCTATATGCAATAATGTTATCGGACTTTTATCAGTTTTATATATTATATTAACATAATTTAATTGCTTTACATGCTTCAAATATCTTATATGTTCTTGCTGATTGATGTACTTTAAATTATTTAATGAAATATTAAGTTTGTATGTGTAATTAAAGAATTATTTTATCAAAGTATTGGCAAACGAACAATCGTCAAAAGGTGCTTATTCTAAAAGGAAGTTAGCTCAAGAGCAGCATATAACATTGTCATCGTCGTTAGACAGAAACATAGGATTGTATCTGATCATTCATCCTAAATATGGGAACGATCGACAAATGGATGATTCAAATTCTGTTTTCAAGATATTTATGAATACTTTGATAAAATGTTCGCATGTCTACAGAGAAATGGATATTGGCACAGATTATTGAATATCAAAAGCATCATGTCAAGAACCCGAAATTTGTTTAAGGGTCATGCACGCAGAAACAAGGAAAAGATTTTTAAAAAAGTGCCACAACATATTCTCAAAACTCTTAATTGGCAGTGATTTCAAAGCGAAAGAGACTTCAGATAGTAAAAAAGTTCGTGACAGCTACATGAACTTAACTTTCTAGACATAATGTAATGGTACAGTGTATAAAAATGGCTGTTTGCAAAGATAGCATTGTTTTCGTGCCTTTTAATTTAAGTTACCAAATTTAGCCAAGTAAGCAAATCAAATATTTACGACTGGAATATCTCGGGTTGGAGCTAAAATTTTTTGTGATTGATTGAAGATTCAAGGCATTTTATTATATGGAGAAAGCGAAACAAACATAGTAACCCAGAAAACATAAGAATCGATACAGTGATGATCTGTCCGTGTGTGAAATTGATTCTAATAATTTTAAATGTATTCTGTGAGCTGTGTATTTTATGTTGAAATTATTGATGCCAAAATGTGCAGAGACGGTATTTTTACTCGTCAAATTGAATAGTTTTTTATTATTGTGCGATCTTATTACACTAGATCAATATTTGATTATAATAAAAAGGCCGGAATGGTACCATATTCTTGGCATTAATATAAATGTGCTAACAGTTCATCAATAGATTGAAAATGTCATTGGAAAACGACACTTTGGCTAATCACATTTAGTGTGTGGTTAAATCCGATAGACTCGATTACACTAATGTTATAATACTTCTGAACGATGTTACGCACATTGTGGAATTTTGCTTATTGAGAACATACTTTATTATTATTTTCCTGTGAGTGTCTGAAAAGGAAATCAATTTTTGCCTATTGAAACTTGAGATCGCATTTTTTATTTAAATGTATTTTCTCAAAAACAGAATTCTGCGCTTTGAAATAATGTCAAGAAAGAGTTTATGAAAGCAATGAAAATCATTTCAGTTTTTAACGTTTTATAGATGTTCTTTAAATTTTTCTCATATATAAACGGTGTATTTTCTTAATATATAATTACAGACTAAGTAGGTGCTATTAATTGCTGTTAAAAAATAAAACCTTAAAAAATTACTATTGCCTTTAAAGTTTTTATGTATATCTATAGATATCATAATAAATGAAAATATTTGGAAATTGTATATTGTTTTAAAGAAAGTATGTTAAAGGATGCAAGTCTTGTAATATGCATTATATTCTTATCATAATATGTATTATATACTTAAAAAATGTGAAATTTTCTCTGAATTTATGCTACAGTTGTAAGATGTAAATTAATTAAGAAATATTGGAACAGATGCAATTATATCTGTCATCTAGAGGTATTTATTTTGTTTGTTTAATTCCTTTTAAGAATGCTTTCGAAGGGTTGGTAAATTTCGGAATTTATTTTTATATTGATACATACTTTCGTGAATTGGGTGTTTAATTATATGGCTTGAATAAACAGTGCAATCAACAAATATACTTATTTTGAGTTATATGCATTTAATAAAATATTAATTTTTATTTATTTATTTTCTGTTTTTCTTAATTAAGGAATATGCAAATGAAGGAATATATTGGCCAAATTATTTATTTAAAAAAGCGATTAGTACCGTGTTAGGTATGTATATGAAATAGCTATATGGCTTTGCGGTATTTAGCAATCACCGTCATAATTGATTAAAACGTAGGCCCATAATAACTTGAAATTCATTCCCTTTAGCTGCTGTTCTCTTTGAAATCGGTGGTCTTAAGAAGCGCCAGAAAATGTATGCCTGCTTCGTAGTCCTTTTACTTTTCCCAGTATTTAAAATTGAGATTTTTTTTTAAAGTTATTTGTTAACTCTTTTTTTATTTTTAGCTTAATTATTATTCGGATATATTCCGATTTTCAGTGCAACTTCTATTATGCAAATATGATTTCGAAGAATAATGTGAAATGGCATCTTCAGATGTCATGCACACTATGAAATTTATTCTGTAGTGGGCGTAAGACTTTCGAACAACTATAACTTTCAATTCCCATATTTAACAAGTAATACATAAAAAAATTAATTCTATTCCTACTTATGTTTTAATATTACTTATATATATCTTATATTGTTTATGGTCGGGTATCGCGTTAATAATCTCAGAACTTGGTGACAAACTTTGAGGTCATTTGACGACTAAATAGAAATTACTGGACAAATTTAATTAATTAATTAACGTTTGAAAAAAACTGTATTAACATCTAGTGTCATCCACTACAAGTTAAAAAAATGTATTTGAACTTGAGTGAATGAATAAAGAGTATTATTTTATTAACGATTGAAAATATGAACAAGATATATATATAGGGTTAGTGTGAACTAATAGTAGGGATTGAAAAAAATATGCCATGCTTGATTTAAGAAATAAATTCTTTTATATTAATTGCAGTGTAATCACTTTCACTTTAATCTTAAGTTACATTTTACGGGCGCTGACCGAAAACTAAGGAGTTATACGTAGTACAGAACGGTTTCATGCCTACATAGTAATATGAGTAAATTATATGACTATCAAAATGTGAAGCTTAAAAATATTTTATACAGTAAGAGACTAAGCTAAATAAAATATATAATTTAAAATTTTAGCGAGTATTAATACTGGCGAACCGATCGGTCGCAAAAGGCGACTAGTTATCATTATAATAAGTCACATTGATGTAATGGTTTTGAAATGACCAAATGTTTCATATTTCATTTCTCTTGATACATAGACTCTGAATGAATATCTGCGAACCTGCCAGGCCACTAAGGGAGTCCTATTTTCACTTAATGACACATACACACAGAAGACTGACTCTTCGACTAATATAACGAGTATGCAATGGATTAAGTGCTCAACCCCTGCATCATTTTTTGATCAGTTCAGGCTACCGAGGAAGATGGATGCGATTTCAATGTATCACAAAGCTAACTCCCTAACAAGTGCCGTTTTCTGAATGAGAATGAACTTAAAATGTAAGATACCTGGGACCAGACATTAGCAGGACTTGGGAGCTGCCTCAATTTTAAGTTACGATTCGAATGTTTTATAAGGGGAGGGGGGGGGGGTATCTTCTCTCAGACTGATAGGAAACAAGGATTCGGAATAACGCGTAGTTTTGGCATCACACAACTTTAAATAGATTTTTTTATGTCATCAACCTGTAGAAGAGAATTCACCGAAAAGATCACTGTTATATCCGTATTGATCTCGTTCGATAGATCTTAAACAAAACTTTCGGATGCACAAAGAGGAAAAGAGAGACCTTCCTAAATTTAAGAATTGGATCTTTCTTCAGAAAGCAATTTCCCTGGTTCCAGCAATTTCCCAAAGCAATTTCCCTGATTCCAGAAATGAATATTCAAAATCCGCTGCTCATACAAGATAATTTTATTTTTTAGTGTCATATTTTAGTTTAGCTCAAATTATTGATGAACAGAAGCGGTGATAACTATAAACGTTGTACTTTTAGCATATATGCAGAAGACCGTATCTATAAAGATACTGTTAAAAAGTAAATAAAATATTACTATAGACAATTTGAATGTATAAAATTATCCGTTTTAAAATTTTAATTATTAATCTTTTTATTAAAAATTCAAAATGAAAATTTTACTAACAATAAATAAACGGTATAAAAATAATATATTTTAAATAATAAAATCTATATATACATAAAAAAAAGATATAAGCTTAAATTTATCTCAAAACTCAGAAGAAGAAAAAAATCTTAATTTTGTTTATCTACTTTTTGGTTGAAATGACACTTCTATGCACATATGTTTCAGTCCCTCTAAATTTCACTTGTACGACCGAAATATTCGACACTTTACTTGCAACAAAATTCTGAAGAGTTTTATTTAGACATGGCATCATCTGGAGAAATTTGAGATGTCTATTGAGAAGAGTTCATCATCATTCTGGTCACCTAGAATGGTATCGGGTAAAATATCATTTGTGCTGTATAAACGTTTGCACGTTATCATCGGGTAGCTTCCGACGCTCCATATTTTTATTCTAAAACTTAACTCAAGGGCACGACAGCCCATGTGGGCCGAGGCCTACAGTGCCTGCATCTGCTTTCTTGATACAGAGCTCTGCAATGCAAGGCATATTTCCCGGTCAGATTAACGCGGATCCCTAGAGTTTAGTTCCACAGCACGGTTGGTCCTCAGGTTATCTACCACTGAAGGGACGAAAGGCCGAGTCGATCTTGCCCAGTTCGAGGATCGAACTTGGGGGTTGGGAGACGATGCCACGGGGCTTCACGATCTTGAGCTCGTCCCTTTTTTTTTCTCTAAAAAAAGACTTTTTTTTCAACAATTTCTGTGGATGCTGTCAAAGAATTCCAACTTTTTAAAAAAATTTATTTTTATGTATTTGAAAACTTATTATTAGATTGTAAACGAACGTTTTGAAGCAGTCTTTTTCGTTACTATCCCTTGAAGCACTTGATGATGCCTAAATCTAACTGCTGCGGCATTGACGTCCAGTTTGGTGGAAAGCATAAACGTTTTATATTTTTTCAAACCTGAGGGCTTGTTGTATGATGTGAAGGTTGCTTCAGCTGTAACAACATTATCATCTGTCCTATTCATTAATATCAAGCAGTCAGTTGTCGAAATTTCCAAGTTTGCTTTGCAGCCATCTCGTGAATTTTTGGTATTTTTAAAGCACCTTGCCTTTGCTTACTTTCTATTGATTAATGGCTCCAGTTTATTGATTCCAGTATCGTTTGAACACTGCACGGCAGTCAGCCTGTGCTTCGATTTCTTCCTTTCTGTATAGTTTTCCCCTTTAAATATTGTCTCTCATCAACTCATGAAACAATGCGTTGTATCTTTTCTCCTTTTCTCGTAGCTTCTAGAATGCGTGATCATTCACAGAAACCGAGTTTCCTTCACATACGGTGCTCTTTTCAAAAAAGTAATTCTGTGGTGTTCACGAAAAGGAGCTGAGATAT
>JAPMOQ010008466.1:394240-405928 GCA_026543055.1 Argiope trifasciata
TTTTTAAGTATGCCTCTATTTTGAATATTGTGAACAAAAGTTATACAAATTACGAATGTTTTTTAAGTATGCCTCTATTTTGAATATTGTGAACAAAAGTTATATAAATTACGAATGTTTCTTAAGTATGCCTCTATTTTGAATATTGTGAAGAAATATTATAAAGATTACGAAGGATTTTTAAGTATGCCTCTATTTTGAAATTTCCTCAGAAGACGTATAAACATGCAATGATGAATTTCTTGTTTTACTTTACTTGCGTATCTTTTAATCTTATTACAGATTTTAAAGCTCTAAAAAAAATGCTAATTTCTGTCATTAGTGTATTGCTGTTTCAATTTTAGTTGGCAGTAACATATAACAGGAACAAATACAAATCTGAGTTGTTTCTTCTTGATAAGAAGTGGTGCCACAAGGAAAAAAAGGAATTATTAAGTGGAATAGTTTCCTGTAGAAAATTTGTTGCCTGATTTTTAATTATTAAATTATTTTATAAACTGAACTAAATAACACCCAATATTCTTGGACTTCCTCGTGAAGAGTAGCGGGATTTTGAATACTTGATTGAATTCAATAGTGTTACTGGATTAATTGGGATAGGGATAGTTTTGATATTTTGCATGACAAAACTGTGAAGACAAGAAGTAATATTTTATGAATGTTTTTATAAATCATTTATCAATACGAGCTAGTCAAGGCCTTCTTATGCAACGTCTATTAAATGAATTATACATTTCTAATTCTTTCACATTGTTATAATTATTATTATTTCACTTTTAATATTGCCCCAAAGCATGCCTTGAGATTATAAGCTTGCGATTTGCGATTTTTTAAAATCTTTTACTTGGTTAGAGTGCTCAGAAGCTGAATGTTTTCGTTGGCTCCGATAGGAGATCTGCAACTACAACAAATGCTTTCCTTGGGAATGGTAAACAAATAATCCTATATACACAGATTTCTGGTAATAATTTCAATAAATTTCATACTCAAGTTATCTAGACTCTTTAATAAAATCTTTTATTGATGGCGCTCAATTCTAATTCTTGCAGCTATTGATTAAAAAGATATAAAAATGCTCCTATATTCATCAACACTTTCAGATCCTCATTCAGAAACATACACTGACTAAATAATTGATATGAATTTCTGAGAATTGATTAGAATATGTAAACATATGATACTTATTCTACTCAGTATGTGCGCTACAAAAATTTTTTACTTTTATCTAATTATAATTTTATTCTAAATTACAATTTTAATAACTATTGAATTCACGAAGCTTATCGAACATCTTTCTGTATATAACCGAATTATCAAACACTTTTTGTTTTAACAACATTATTTTCTTATGATTTTTTTTTTTTTTTGAGATCTCTAAAGTTGTTTCTCAGACAACTAAAATGAATAATGTATATAAAAAAAATGGAATGAAATCTCGCTTACCATGCACAGTTCCTCTAAATTTCCGAAAAGCACTTCAGGTTCTGCAAACATGGCGAAGCCTTCCACTTGAATCTTCTTTAAAGGCTCCATAAATACCTATCCAAATAAGGAAATAATAATAAAGCAAAATATTTTCTGAAAATCTCGGAATGATAAAGAATCAACATTAGGTGACTATGTTAAAAAGTCGGTTTTTTTCCTCGCGAACTATGGATTTTTTTTAAATTCAATATTTTTATTGTTTGAACAGGTTTCTTCATGAAACCGTTGAAATTTTGTTTCTGTCTGATTTTCATATTTGCTTTTACATACGTTTCAACGCTATTTTACATCTTTAGATGTAATAAACTCTATTTTACATCTATTTTTTCAAATATGAAATTTTCTTACAAAAAACTTCATAAAATCTTATGCATATATTTTTGTCCAAATATATTTTGCATATATTTTTTGTAATAATTTTTCGATATGTTTGTTCTGCACTTTCAGAATTAGAAAATAAGTAATATATTCATTAAAAATACTTTATAGTTTTTTTAGTGTTTGCTCTGCAATGTGGGAAAAATTGGAATTTTTTAATTATTTTTCAGTTTAATGTCAATATTTAAAGCATGGATTGAAATATAGTTTATTTTTTTAGTTTAGGGATTTAATCATATATTCCCTAATCGGTTTAAACAAATCATTTGATAAAACTCTAGATTTTTGCTTCATACTTCTTTTTAGTTAAAAAAATCTTTTTTTTCTCACTAAAAAAAAAAAAAATGCGGTATTCAACTGATATATTTTTGATTACGTAGATTATTTTATAATCTTTTTTTCTGCAAATATTCAAAAATATAAGTTTTCGGACGTGTTTCATAAAACTCATCCCGAAACAATAACATAGATACATAACTTAGAATCTTATTTCTTAGGCAAAGATCATTTCAATGCGAAATTCAAATGAATCAATACATAAAATTTACTGTAAAGCGATTTAAAATGGAGTACCATTCAATTAAAAGCAATCCCGATTGCATAAAATATTCCGATTTATGCTACTAGAAAAAATCGAAAAAATAAAGGATTAAAAAAAAAGAAAATCAATGAAATAGTTAATATTTTTTTAATTGAAAAAAGCAGAAAAGCCATACATTTATATTCATTTTATTATTTTTTCTAACCTGATTAATCCTTATTATTTTTATAAGAGATTTCATGATTTATGCGTAGTAAAAGGTGCAAACAAAATCATCATAAGCCAACTTATTTAGCACAAAAGTTTAGTTAATTTGTTTAAAAGTGAATGATTTACTGAGGCACAAATCGATAACGCACAAACGTAACGATATGAGGCGTTAAATTTGAATTCGGAGCAGAGGATTCTTGAGAGTGCTGGAAAATTCATCTAATCTCTTTAATAAGACCTTTTTTATAGATCGCGCCGAATTCTAGTTGTGACTTCTCGCAACTGTTAAAGCCTCATCACACGGCGAAATATCTGCTGCACTTTTCGTCAGTAAACGACAACGAAAGTGATGTCATTACAAAGTTTCACATGATTGGTTGAATTTCGTTTGCGCACAATATTACCGTCACTATCGTCAGCATTTTCAAGCTGGTTGGAAGAAGTTGTCGATGACGAAAAACTTGCCTGACCGGTTCTTGAGGGTAGAAACGGAAAAGTACGTACGATATTTTGCCATGTGATAAGGCTTTTAATTGGCTGGCGAGAGATAATTTTTGCAAGTGAAAGATAAGAAGATGTTCTTACATTCCTCAGCACCATCAGGTGGTCGTCCAAAAACATGCACTCACTCTGGAAGAGGTCCCACATGGCTTCCCGCCTCTTCAGTTCGTTCCTGGAACGCGTCAGGCTGTCTAAGTTCTCGATCTGGTGTTCTATTTCGTCCAGAGCAGCTATGGAGTTGTCGTTCGAATCCCTTTCGACTCCTTCCCCCACGTGATTGCTTCGGGAAGCAAAGAAGGGGATGAGCAACTTGTGGATTCAATGGGCACTGAGAGCGATTATCCAAAGGGCGCTTACCTGTGCACCGGGGACCCGGTCTTGGCCTCTGGGTCGGCGTCTCTCTCGAGCGAGGCCGGGCTCAGGATTCTGGAGATGGTTCGGGTGAGGGTGGCGTGCGTCGGCAGCTGCTTCCTGGACTGCCTCCGGAAGAGGCCCCGGCTCTCCTTCGGCGTTCGGCCTTCCCAGAGGGACACGAACTCCGACCACTGCATGCCCTGCGTATAGGAGCCAACATTAATAAATCCTCTATACGTGCTTTTGCTGCTGAGCCTACGAAGCGACGACCTGCACCCGTCCTCAGACGATCCACGCTTTCCCCCTTCAGACCCCTCTTGCGGTTTTCTGGGCTCCTTTGATGCCTGGGCATTTTATCGAAATCTGTCGGTAAAGTGCCCAAGCATCAAAGGAGCCCAGAAAACCACAAGAGGGGTCTGAAGGGGGAAAGCGTAGCTCGTCTGCGGATGAACACGCAGTAGGAACTCGGTTTTAAAGGGTTCAAATCCATTGTCCACGTAGAATTATGTTTTTTCCCAGGCTTCGTTTGTTCAAAACATTTGAATTTTTTAATTTATTTGCATCTGTAAACGAAATAATGCGTATCTTATGCAATGGCAGCACTAATGTGTGAACATAGTATTCCAAGCTTGGTGGCAGTTCACAGGGGTAGGTGATAATTCTGAAAGTAGTTATTAGAATAGAATCATTTATTGGAAAAGAATGTTAGCACAGTAGTCGCTTTGTATCCGAGAAAAGTAAAAATCAGTAGAAATCTGAGTGCGAGATCGCCTTGGAAAACGTTAATCCTGTTCAAATCGCTGAAGCACTTGCGTGGGTTATCGATCTCATTGACTTTGAATATTAGGTCGTTTTGACGAAATATTTTGGAAACCTTTAAAGAAAGGAAGCCTGCAGATCTCGGAACTTCTTTTAATGGCACGTATTAAGAGTACCTCTTGAGAATAAGGAATTTAATTTCTTCTTATTTAATTTTTAGTCATTTTAATACTGGTAGATTCGTTTTGAATAGACAAAATATCTCACATAGCTAAATTCATAGTAATATGAAGATAATTAACTTGGCCGTAACACGATTGTTGGTAGTAAATCCAATTTTGATTACAACAGAAACAAAACACAGAGAAAAAATATTTAACTTAATTGTGTTTACACGAGTTCAATGAGTTTGACAGTACTTTTGAATTTTTGAGGAATAACTTATCTTAACGACAGATCTAGGTCTAGTTACTCATTCAACGCCTATTATCCACCCTATTTGCTGCGTAGGCATTTGTTCTTTGCTTTTTTTTATGTATGTCCAGATAAGAAATTAATAACTTTTGCAGGAATGGACCTTCGATTTAAACCTACTTCTTATCGCTTTACAAAGGGGAATATACTCATATATTATATTTTCTGTGCATTCAGATTGCTTGTAAACTGCTCTTTCCAGTTACAATGAACTGCTGTAACATAAATTTCCCATGAAATAGCGTGAGGTAAGAAAACCCTCCCGTCTTAATTTATGCGCCATTGTCAATGATTTAAACTGCCCAAGCATTGTAGTTAGAAAATTAAACAACAATTTTTTTTTTTTTATTGAAGCATTTATAAAATCCCCGTACTCCACAAAATATCTCACAGGGCTTACAGAATCAAGTATCCAACACATAACAAAAGAACATTTAACAGATATGAAGGATTAATAAAAGAATAAAATAAAATAATAAAATATAAGTTAAGAATAAAAAAATTGAACAGGTGTCAACAGTAAATTTACAATAGTTTTCAAGAGCATTTCTATTGGAAACAAGGGAATAAAAATCTGGAGGTCACTTTATATGAATAGCTTGGAGAGCCTGTCTTGCTCCATCAAACTTAGAACATATAAGGAGCACATGTTCAAGATTTTCTTCGCCACCCATGTTACAATCACAGGTAGATGATGGAGAAAAGTTAAATTTATACAGATAGCTTTTAAAGTTGCCATGATCAGTGAGAAATTGGGTTATTCCATAATTTGTATAAAAACGATGACATGACAATTTTTTATTAAAGGATTTGAAGAATCTCTTTGTTAGGCTCCCTTTATTTGAAATGAGGTATTCTTTATTTCAAAACTCCACCTTCCTGTAAAAGGATTTCGGAATGTTAACGGCAATGTCGATTTTCCGCTTAGTGACAGCCTTTGCGAACCACTCAGACCACTCATTTCTATAAATGTCCGTATGTCCACGAACAAATGCGAAAACTGTCGAGATATTTTTATCTTTCAGGTTTTTAATTTGTTTTTGGATCTCGACGATTATGTTGTTGGAGGAAGAAATACACTTCAGAGAATCCATACAAATGGGATAATTTGAGGTTACATCATTTTGTTCAGTGATCCATTTGATAGCATAATTCAAACATAAAAATTCAGCTAAATTAATCAACATTCAAAGTGGGAATATGTATAAACAGCTTTTCATTTCGAACATTACCTTGTATTTTGCCAGATGCTCGTCAGAAAATTCTGAAGGCTGTAGGTTACTTAAAACCTCTTCCAGCCCACAGAGAGATTCGGATTTGCTTCTCCCGGAGCGGTCGAACTGCAGGGAAATGGAGGAAATAAGTGTTATAAATCATAACAAAAACATTTCTTTATCACTTAAAATCGTTTAATTTATAACGATATCCGATTTTAAACAGAGTCTCACTCGTATTGATTATGAACTTACCAGACGCAAAAGAGACCAGGTGTTCTTCCCTTTTCTGGACGTATCTGAAAGATAATATGAATAGATACATACATTGCTCTGAAAGTATAAATGTAGAGACTAAAGCAAAAGTTTAAGAGACAAAAGTAAAAAAGGTTTTTTTTTATATATATATATAGTTTCAAATGCATTTGATACGATTGTAAGAACTGGTAATATTTCCAACTCAAAGAACAGCTTCATGAATTTAATTTCAAGAATTGTTATTATTAAAAACGTAAGTAAATTATTTTTAAGAACGAGTAAGTAAATTTTCATTCTTGTGAAGATGATAAAATGACATTCATTTTCTTATTAGTTTTGCAATTATTTGTTGATGACTTTGAATTTTATGCGATGTTAGATTCAAACTTTTGAGCGGAAGATTTCGAAGACGTAAAATTTTTTGTAAAAATACTGAATCCATCTTAGTTACCTTAGAATAATTTACGCAGCTCTGAAGGCCTCTTTATTTATTTTTTGTAGCACTGACTTTCAAGAAACGCGTCAGTTTTATTTTTTGAAGTTGCCATTCTTGTTGTCTTACATTTTCAAATAGTGAAAAATATTGGAAAAGTTTAATTTCTGACAGAAACAGTTGCATAAGAACGAATCGAAACATAACTGTAGTTTTGAGAATGTTGTAAGATAATATTTTTTTAGTGTTGTAAGATGGTATTTTTTAGTTTGTAAGATAGTATTTTACAAAAATAACAAAGAAAAATCTATGATACATGAAGGCTAACATATTCGATAACCTTCTCGTTTTCATAAGTCAATAAAATATTCCTTATTTTTTTAATGCATAAATTTTAAGTTTGAATATTCACAACCTCTTCAAGGTTATCTACACATATTTATTTTTATTCAATTTTTTAAAAATTAAAATGTTCCAAGTTAAAAAAAACGCTCCTTTAAGCAAGCCGATGTATAATTGTAGATTTCTTTCATCCGGTGATATAATAAAATCCATTGCCCCTTTCTGCCATTTCTGTGTTTTATTTTTCAAGATATGGAACTGTGGGAATAAAAAAAAAGTGGAATCGCAATGGCTGCCATCAATGATTCAGACGGGCTGCTTTTCTCTTGATACATTCGGCAGCACTATTAACAAAAAATATTCCTTCTCAGTTTGCTATTGACTGAAAATCAAAATCCAAGCACATTGTCGAAAGAAAATAAAAACTGATATTTATCAAAGTGTCAGTTCTGAAAGGCAAAACAAGAAGTGCTGTTCTCACGCACTTTCATCATTCCGCCGTGCGATTTCGTACCACTGCAGTTCCCCCTTTCAGCCTTTCATCATCAGCTCCAACGAAACACGAGGTCAGTTGACTCAAATGTGTGGAGGGAAATCAACGATTTTCAAATGGTCACGAGTGGGCATCCGATAAATGTATTTATTTTTTCAAAAGGCAGGAAGGCCAAAAATATTATACATCTCTAAGAACTCGCCTTTCTCGTGACTCCCAGTTATACTCATTGACTCTAGACAAAAATCGGGATATGATGGCGATTTATCTTCTGATCATTTTCAACATCCGAATTCGGTTGAAAGTAAGGTCTTGGGTACGGAACTGGAGGCTAAAACATTCGAAATACAATTCTATCCAGCATACTTCGCTTATGACGTCCTGGCGAGCTGTGAGGTTAAATGTTTAACATCTTCCAGACATTGTAGCGCAGGAATCCCTGGTGCAAGGAAATCCTGTCTCGGGTCCTCATTGTTCACAAAAGAGAAAATAAACTCATGCGATGGTTAAGAACGTTTAAGACAGGTATAACTTGAGGTGTTTTTGTGGATCGCAAAACTGCTGCCTATTCTTAAGGCAAAAATGGGAGTTTACGTGAATAGAGTGACATTTATTATTATTCGTATCGCCTCTGGAAACTTGCTGATTCTCCGGGATCATTGATGGTATTTCATTTCAATCGATATACAACTCCCTGCTCATGATTCCTTAAACTGTCAGACATCAAAGCCACGTTGTTTCGCACACATTCTGTTCATTGAGTTTATGAGTCCTTCTGATAGAGACTCCTCCTATAATGTCACGTTTCATTTATCCTGTAAATTTCACAATATGCTAATCATTCTTTTTATTCGTCTTAATACTAAGCAGTATCTTTCTTTCTTAATTTTCAACAATAGAAAAAAATTTCATACGATTACGTATTTGATAACATTATGAAATTTGTTGTTAGAGATTAGGTAAAGCAATATATATATATTGAAAATTTGCAAAAAATTCGGGAAAAAATTACACTATTATTTAATTGATGTCATTGAAATTTATTTTTTTTGTATTTTAAGATTTTTTTTTGTATTACACTATTATTAAATCGATATCATTGAAAAGATAACTTTTTATTGTATTTTAAGATTTTTTTCCTCATATGCTAGAGCGGGAAAAATGTGAAAATTCGTATGATTTTTAACTAATTAAAATTCAATTTAAAAGTTTCGTTCCTAGGGTCATATTTCCATGCATATATGCATCTTTATACTTGTCACATATATCTGAACAAGGGGCGCTTAAGAAAGAGATTAGTTTGAATTTTTGATCGAATATTGTTAGCCTATTTTCCAAAGTATATAGTTTACAACTAATTAAAAGCATACGATATTTGCTATATTCCTCCACTCTTTTTCTGAACTTTGTTACATATAAAATTCAACAAGAAAATATATGAAAGACGGTTCAATAGTTCGAGGAAAAGCACATTTTTCCTTTTCGAATAGATGTTTCAATAATAATCAATGCAAAGGTAGAAATAGAAGCTCGTTTACCTTCAGAAATGGACAAACTTTGGGTAGAGCCGTCGTAATCTGGGGAAAGGAGAGAAAAAGCAGATTTTGAGAAACATTTTCATGAAACTCAAAAGAAGCATCTAGGCTTTTATTTAGCAGACATATAAAAAATATAATTGCATGCATTTTTTATTTACACTTTATTACATACATTTTACGTATACTTTTAAGAAGTTTCATAATCAGCAGCTCCTTTCAAGCAAACATTCAACGTGAATTTTATTTTCATAATTTAAAGTTGATTCTATTTCTAGGCTGTATGTGTATTTCAATAGAAGTGCGAATTCTCTGAGTAATTTCTTCACTCCTTTCTTCAGCTATGTAAAATATTTGGATAAAACATTTCATATTAAAGTAAATCACATTCTTCGGTAAAAAAATAAGATATTTCAGATTAAAAGAAACACTTTTAAATATGAGAAGGGCAATTAGTTTCAAATCATTTTCGTAAACATGATATTTTTTTTCGCATACTTAGCTATATTAAATGTTTGTCTCAAATGTTTTGCTATAGAATAAATTTCCTCTCTAAGAATTTTTTTACATTTTAATGGTTTCCTGAATTTCTGTTTTATATATCTCTTTTAATGCAGCAGATTCTCGACTACCGAACCTCCATAGCACAGTTTAAAAATTCTCTTTAGTTCATACTATGCACAGCAGTGGGTAGCCATAGATAATATCCAAAACAATCCTTATAGATAGGCATCGACAATTACAAGGCTTTCTTCTCATGTACGAAAAGTCTATTTCTAAATCGTTAGAAACTGGCGTATATTTCCGATTGCTATAAATGCTTTTAATAGTATACAGAATTTGAATACTCGTTGTTTAAATTAATGAATACAATACCGAAAACTAAATTTATATACAATCCCCTGGTCCTGTTTCACCTATTTATTAATACACTACGAAGTGAAATATAATATATGGGGATCGTATACAAATTTATTCCATGATTCAATGATGAAGTTTTGATAAAGTAAATTGTTTTGATGAAATCTCGCTTTTCTCCTTGATCTAAACTTTCAAAAGAAAAGTGTGAGATGAGGTATTCAGTTGTCCGTATGTATGAGTGTTGGAATTTCTGACCAAACCCTTCCGGGTCCCCTAATGACGTCACCCATTCGCGCACGCACGCTGGTGACGTCAGGGAAGAATTCCCATGATCCCCTATTGACAAGTGTTGGCAGATTCAGTTTGGGTTTGGAGTGGGTAACGCGCATAAGGTGGAACCGGAGTGTGTTATGGTAAGAATTCGTGCGCATAAAATGGAATATATGTGTATAATGATCTGCCTCCTCGTCCTGAAAATAATAAAAAAAAAGAGCAGAAAGAGAATGCCCCGATTAATGTTGTCGGTGTTTATGCCATTCTGATTCATCTTGGAGCACTTCGATTCCCTCTCTTTTAGAAGATCTCGGAAGAGTGCATTTTCTTTTACATTTCGATACATTTTGAATTTGGGGTCTAGAAATCCAAAAACGAGAATGATTTAAACGAGGTATTACCGCAGTACACGTTCGATACGCCTCCCTCGAAATTATTTTTGGCTTAGTACTGCCCAATCGGTGAGTCAGTATCCTTGTGCCACGAGAACACGGTGCGTCAGGTCTGCTCTATCCGAGGATTTCCGTCTGTGGACGTTTTGAAGTAAATCTGAAGGAAATGCACTTATGAACTCTGGCAGTCGTGGATGCTCACATGAGCGATAGTGTTGGGAGGAGTCGCTCCAACGTTGAGGTTGAATTCCGCCAAGGATTGAACTCGCGATCTTACGATTTGCAGTCGCATAACGTATCCGCTAGACAAAAGCGATCCCCGATGTCTAGCAGCAGTTACTGGCTTATTAAGATGTCACCACAATACTCCCCTACCAGTGAGAGACGAACGATATTTAAGCTCCAAGCGTTATGGCGTGCGAGAGTCAGTTGTTGCTTCAAAAAAGTCTGACGATTTTGGCTGCTGCGTCACGTGAGTCTGACGACTTTGCTTTGTTCGCATTTACTGCTGGTAGATGGCGCCACGACAGTTTATTTTTTGAAGGTCGTCGTCCGACGTCACCAATTTGGTGATACAGTTGGCTGGAATTGTGCTAATGTGAAGGTTGAATACCGCCAAGGATCGAACTAACGACCTGACGATTTGCAGCCGAGTAACATATCCTCTATACAAAAGTGATCACCGATGTCTAGCGGCAGTTACTGGTTTATTGAGATGTCACCACAAGTCATGATTTGTCATTATTTGATAGTTTTTTCGTACATATACATCAAAATTTCCACATGAACAGAGTCATGGATAATAGCTAGTAGTTCATATTTTGGAAATTTAAAGATGGATTTTTGTAGCATATAACAGTACGATTTCAAAAGGAGCAAATTCCGCTAAGGTATGCACAAATATTCTCTTCGCTTCAAATCAGTTCATATGCTGCGATTAAAAGAGGAGGAATCTGAAAAACCCTCAGTTCGAGGAAATGTTTTTGTTGCTGACATTCAGGCGACCCGAATCCCGTTTTACTCCAAACAAGATCCTACCTCTTCAACCCTATTAAATGCTGGAAGAAAACTCCCCGAGCGCCAAAGCAATTTATCTCTGTTATGGAAGTGCAGGCTTTTTGAGAAATGAATTTCGCGCAAAGCGGAGGGCGTCAAAATAAGTAAACTCGACCATCAAACGGCGGA
>JAPMOQ010008466.1:405938-436782 GCA_026543055.1 Argiope trifasciata
TGTGAAGGTTTAGATACCTCAAAGTATATGAAGGGTCGATTCAAAAGTTCTGAATGAAATAGAATAATTTTAAATACTAGAATGTGCTGAGAGCCTTTATCTTTCTCCTTTTTTTTTTTTTGAATTTTTATATAGTGCTAGGATTTACTCAACGGAAAATGATTGATTGTAACCAATGATTTTTATCACAAAAAATAAGGTAAAAGTAAATGGATATTCTAACCAGTGTTGAGGAGAAAACTCATTCTCGCCTTCGAAGGTAGAAGAAAAAACATTAGACTGCGTAAAGAGAAAATTTTTGATTTAATTAATAGCGTTTTGTAAGTTTTTTTTTATATTCAACACCTCCGTGATAAGGACAAGATGTCTAAAATTCGGTACACATATTTAACATCTATGCTGTAGTGTAAACAACTATCAAATTTTGGACCAAATCCAACAAGGGATTGAACATCTGCAGGTCGATACTTTAAACATGAACAAAGGCATGTAAACGTGATAATGCAAAATTGGATTCTATCACCCACACGCCAGGAATGAATCGCCAAAAGTGACTCAGCACAAAAGTTAAATTCACGCCAAAGATAAATATTTCGCCTATCCCGCGCGAGGTGTTGTCCAAGATTCCTTTGTGTGTGGCTGGCAGGGAATGGAGAAGAAATTTAGAGTTGTGAGCGTCAAAATCCAGTTTTTGTGACATGACATTGCAGATTGGTTGGAAAATTTGTTTTTGGCCGTCTGGAGTATTTACAACAAATTTTATCTAAAACTATCATTAGTATTAAAATATTTTATGTGTAAAGTTTTTCATTCTTTTTGCCGAATGATAGGTAAAAGAGTACCTGTGGTAAGCGTTATTGTAATGGAGTTACCTCCACTCTAAAAAAGACGCCTGATTTAAAGCGATTGGTCATCATTGGGGGAGTATGTGAAAACTGGGGAATCAGAGAGGAATCCGAATGATCATTGGCAGTTACGGTCAGCGTCATTCCGCAATTACGAGGGCTGATTCAAAAAAAAGGTTTACAAGACAGAGGAAAAAGGCCATATAAAAGACAGACACAGGATGTAAATGGAAAATAAGAGAAACATGTGGGGATCCCTTCTCTATATAATCACTAAGCCTGGTGAGGCATTCACCCCACCAATTTGTTCAACCCATCTTGTTAAACAAATTGGCCAGTTCTTGGCATCATTTTGAACATTACCTCCTGATATAAGCCTTGTTTCGGATAAGTGTTACTTCAATGCTGAGAAAGGAGATGGGAGCCTGTCTGGGACCGGCCATCTCTCTGCCTGCTTCAAAAGAACGACACCGTTTATTTCGCCAACTGTTGGTTACTCATTGCTTCGCCCCTCCCCCCGTACGCTTCAACGATTCGACTGTGAATGTCCGATGGGGACACCCTCCTGGCCCCGCACAAATCACGGCTCACACCTCTGTGCGGGACCACTTCTTTAGACATCGTGCCTTGACTGTCGCTGTTTCAGGTGTCTGCTCGAAAGACCGGTTTAGACAATGAGTGGGATCTGCATTCACTCGAGAAAACAATATTCCCATCCACAATTTATATTAACCAAATACTGCTGCTTTTTTTTAAATGCCTCTAGTTTAAGTAATCCAATCCACACCATCGCCGTATTTTCAGAAGAAGTAGAAATTCACTAACACATGCGACTGTTCCTCTTCCCCTTAATCGTTTGCGTCCCGAAGAAAGCGAGGGGATTACGTGTCAATAAATAAATAATTGCACAATTGATGATAAAAGTGGTACGCATTGTTAGAACAATAAAAAAAAAATGCTGCCTTTTGGGATTCCAAAAGAATTACTATTAGTTTATTTTGCATTTAAGTACTACTGATTTGATGCTTCGATCTGAAAAATAGTGTTTGAGGCGAATTTTTTTGGGGTAAATTTATCGAAACCAATTCAACACCATATTAGATAATATAGGTTTTTGTCATTTTTAGTTTAGTTTAGTTATATTAACATCCGTTTTGAAGCAACACTGGAGCTATTTTGGGACGGACCTTGTCTTTTTGAATCGCAGTCAGATGACGAAGACGACACCTGAGCTGGTACCCTCCTCTCCACACCACACCAGGGGGAGGATGTTTGACCGCGACGGATTTAACGTACACCAGACCCGCTTACACGGCGGTTCTTCGATGGAATCAGGCTTCGAACCAGCAACCCTCCGGTTCCGAAGCCGAGACCTTACCTCCAGGCCACCGCTGTCTCAGCTTTTGTCATGAATTATCCATATAATAAAAATGAATTAAAAGACAAAAATCCGCTTTTGGTTGAATCGAATGCTTGATCCCATAGTCGATATACAGCCACTAAATTACAGCCGTCTGTTTACATTAAGTGAGTGAATATACATGTTGCTGTGTTTTCAATCAATAGGTGAACACATTTAGGCGAGCAGCAAATTTTTTAAATGCCCTCTCATTTTTCGTATATTTCCTATTCCCACCTGTCCGTTGGATATTTTTTAAAGGTTAGCTCGATAACTGAGAAACGTCACGAACTAACTGGATGGAATCCATCAAACTGCTGGAATTGGAGTTTTGTTTGACGTCTTCCCGTCTGTTAGCATGGAATTAAAGAAAATAAGCTGTATAAATGAAATTTAGTGTGTGATCTTGACATCAAACTTTGGATCTGTGAATCAGAGGTGTCTGTGGCGTAAATACTTTTTTTTAAATTCTCTTTTCGGTGAAGCTGAGGAATGTGCGTGGGTGTGGAGGGGAAATATTTTTTTAACGATGATCAACCGACGAAACTTTTAAAATTTAATTTGAAAATAAAGGAAATTTTTTGAATAGTAATCAGACTAGATATTTTATTTAGCTGAAATAATTTCTTTTGGATTCTTCATATTTAGAGTATTTTCGTTGTAGAATCATAGTTTGTTATTTATTAAGAAAATTAAACTTATCCAAAATCTACCGAACATTTTTTCAAAAATGTTAATTTATATTCATTACATGGCTCATTAAAGAGGAAAAAGCGACACCTTCGGTTATTAATAAATTGACACAAAAAACATTTTTGCTTTCTTAGTGTAAAATAACTGAGAGGCATCTTATTTCGAAATTTAATCCCTGAATAAAGAATTCAAGTTTATTAAAACAACAGAAAGATAGGGGGGGGGAGTTAAACATAGACAATTTTTTAACTTTTAGAAAATATTTAGCTTTCTAAAAATCTCATCAGAAATCATATAAATTAACAAAGATACCGATAATTAAGTTCGGTCGCTTGCTCATTAAGGATTTTTTTTTATTAAAAAGCATCTAAAGCCAGTGAACGCAAATTGCTGTTTATAAAAATACTACTACAAGCTTCAGAAGCGTAAGTTTTTGTTGTAGAAATTAGCAAGAATTAAATTCATTAAAAATACTACTGGCCCTTATAGTTAAATTTTCATTCCTCCTTTAAGTGCGTTTTGAATTCAAATTTCTTTATATTCTACACTAGCTGGTACTCGGCGCGTTGCGGCCGCAGAAGAAATAATTTCGGAAATATCGTTTGAAGTTTGACATAGTTATCTCCTTTAATTAGAATCGATTGAAATAGCAACATTTATTTTCGTATCGGAAATGAATACATTCACTGAAATCGAATGATATACAAAGAAGAAGTGTATTCGCCTATTTTCTACTAAAGTCGCTTTTAAGAAATTTAGCATCTTTATTGAATCGTCTCCTTGGCGAGTTATTTTGACAATAACCCTTGCTTCATTTTGGTCATAATTTAATCCTAAATTTTCGTCTTTTGGAAGAAGCAGTGCAGAACCAGTTACTCACCCAGCAGAGTGTTTCTCTGGCTGAGAACTTTGCTGTAGACCAGCAGATCGCCGGGGCAGATCTGCATCGGGGGAATGACTACAATGGAATTCCGTCGGCCTTTCTTGGAAGCATCGTCCGCTCTATAAAAATCGAGAAAAAAATTAAAAATGTTTTTGACAAGGTACAGCAATGTGATAATTATAAATTCAACAAATGATAAGCAGCAGTGTTTCTGAACAATTCATTTGCATTCGAGTTAGAGCTTTCCGCGTCTTTTATTAAAATCACCGTGGACTCGTTATTTTTCTTGTCACACGGCGAAATATCGTCAGAAGTTTTCCGTTTCCACCCTCAAGCAGCCGGTCAAGCAAGTTTTCCGTTATCGTCTACTTTTTTTAACCAGCTTGAAAATGCCGACGATAGTGACGGAAATATTGCCTTCATACGAAATTCAACCAATCATGTGAAACTTAGATAGCGACGTCACATTCGTTGTTGTTTGCTGACGATATTTCGCCGTGTGATAAGACCTTTAAAAGTGCTGACTCGACACATAAAATGAAAACCAATAGCCCCGGAAACCGAAGCCAGTGTTTGTATCAGGGACGGAGAAATGTTTATTGGCGTACTAATGTTGCTACAGGATGTTGTAAACCTGATCATAATCTGGAGCAGAGACAACTTCGGAGCTGAAACAGAGACGCCACGTCTCGGTCCGCCTTCGAATGTCGCGCGGAATTAAGAAGAGGGCTATTCTGCGCTCTAAAAGTGCGAGGGCAACGCAATTGAAAAGACGGCCCCAAAAGACAAAAATAATTTCCTGATTGGCAGGCTTGTTTTTTAAACGTATTCATTTTTTTCTGGTATTATTTTAAGTAATAATAATATTAGAAATTATCGAATGACTGATTCGTGGAAGTTTTTAAACATTTGATGTGATCAATCCGGTGACTAAGCACAGTCAGCAGTAATTATTCCTACTCACTGCTAAATGCATTGGCATTTATGAACATTCACCTGTAATTATACGAAATGACCCCTTTCACCTTAACAGAGATATCTAAAACATTTAGGTTGAAAATAACCAAATGAATTGTTTGTAATGTCCTGAATGATGAATCTGCTTTATATCTAAATACGAATTTTCTTCTCTGTGTATTTTGAGGCACGAAAGCGTGTACATAATACTGTGCGTGTGAAGTAATTGCACAGCATTTTGAACAATCAAACCTGATGGCTGCTTAGTTTAGTTAGTTATATTAACGTCCCGTTTCGAAGCAACACTAGGGCTATTTCGGGACGGACGTCGTCGTTTTGAACCAAGGTCGGATGACGGGGACGACACCTGGGCTGGCACCCCTCCCCCCTTCTCCACACCACACCAGAGGGAGCACGTTTGGCCTGACAGATTTAGCATGCAAGAGACCCCACACACACGACGGTTCTTCAATGGAATCGAGTATCGAACATGCAACCCTCCGGTTCCGAAACCGAGACCTGACCACCAGACCACCGCGGCCCATCTAGTGGTTACCCTTCTAATAGTTGTGCGAATTCACCTCAATATCATTCTCACTAAGAGAAGGTATTTCAAAATTTGGAACAGATTTTTGAATAAAAAGATTAATTGAAATGTTTATCTTCTTTCCACATAAACTTCGCAGCATATTTCTGAACAATATTCAACGATTTAACACTAAAATTCAAAATTAGAACTTGAGTCATTCAACGTTAGTACTTGAAAATTGCAACTCTTAAAATAAAAAATATAACATTTATACATTGAGTGAAATAAATATCATTTATTGTACAGTTTTCTCAAAGTTTAATAATTAATGAAAAAAAATTAAAGTATATTTTATGAAATTGTTTTTTATTCTTTTAATAACTGGATTTATCTTCATGCAGTCTGTGACGATATAAAAGACTTTTTATGAGTGTACGTTATCAGTGTCGAATAACTCGAAATGCATTTTAAGGTCATTTTTAAATTTTTCTAAAGACTGTGATATTAATCATACTTTATTATAACTTGCCCACAATTTTGTCATTGCTGAAATTACTTTAACAAAAATATATTATTCTTGCTCCCTCAGAAAATGAAGAAAAATATACATTGTATAATTTTCTGTTAACATTTCAGTACTTTTAAAAATCAGTTTTATGCCGATTTATGCATTTTTTAAAACCGAAACATTGCTTGAAAATAAAGTCCACATCAGTTTTTAATGAAATTTTACTTTCAGTTAAAAGAAAAATTACAAACAAAGTTCAATTGCCTCGTAAATAAATTCTTCCGTTCGAATAAAAATGTTATTGAAAAAAAATATCTTTACAAAAAAGAAAAAAACCACTGAAAAAGAAAGAAAAAGAGCGAAACCATTTAAGGAAATCCTTTCCAACAATAAAGACCGGAGCTCTCATTCCTTATTAGAATTTTCAAACGCTTCTTAATTAGGGTCCTTCTTATTTTGCATTGCAAACTGAAGAATTCTTTAATTTCTTTGCAACGCGCACTTTCACGAAGATTTGTCATTCATTTCCATTGGCCAGAGCGGCGAACGGCATTGATTAGATGTTCTCCTCTTTGTCGTTTTTATGGTTTTTTTAGAAGAATGTTTTCACTTTTTTGTGTGTGTGTATGAAATTAACTCGATTGCTATTTTGTTAAAACATTTTTACTCTTTTTTTTATGAAAATATTATTCCTTTTTTTCTTGAAAGAGAGAAACCTAATGTAAAATGGCTCAAATGTGATGAACAGTAACATAAAGAATTAATGTTGCAAGCTTTAAATTATTCAGCGTATTTTTTTTCATACAGAGAAATACATTATAATCATCATCAAATTGGATTTTCTTTAAAATAAATCTTTGATGAATCTTTAGACCTAATTCCCTGAGTTCGAAAAAATAATTTATGGAAAAGAGCCGAAATCAGGACTCTAGACGAGTACATGCAGTTTTTGCAAGGAAATTGCTGATTTCTAAATAATTGCGATTTGAATCTGTTTACAGGTCGGCTGTCGGTCTATCTCACCGAGCAATAAGCGAAAAAGGTAATGAGCTGGATGATTGCATTTTGTCGTAGGACTGAATAATCTTATATATTTAAACTTGCTGGTATAAAACTAAACGGTTAGTTTAATTTGAGTGGCAATGGAAAATAATAGATTATGAATTAACCAATTTTGGAATTTACAAACATTTTCGGTACTGCATTAAAAAAATAATTATAAAAGATTTTTTTCCAATTATTTAAGAAAATGCTGTTTATTGTTTTTAAAATCTTATATTTTATATCCTGATCCTCTTACATACATTTATTGCATTGTATGTAAGAGAATAAGGGTATAAAATACATACCCTTGCATTTATACAGACATACTTAGATACATTTCTCTTTTATATATAATATTATTTATTTTAGACTCTCTTATATTTTATGTATTTTATACTTTCTTATCATTTAAATATCCCTTATCATCAATGAAAGATGCCGGGATCCAAATGCACTCAAGATTGCTTTAATATAATGGAATTTTATTGCAATTGACAGAAGCAGATTTATTAAATAATAAAATGAAAACACGCTTCAATATGAATATTAAGTTTTTTAGAAAACGATTTTTTTTTCTGAAAGCAAGGAACAATTGTTCACGACAGTTCATCCTGCTTCAAAATGATTGATTCTGTTTTTTTATGAGAAATGATATCTTTTTTTGTTAACTTTATAATTGATATAAAGTCTTTAAATTCTTCATAATTACTTAGTTTAATGTACAATAATTTCTTACAGAACGAAAGAAAAGACAAAGCTCTGTTTTTCGCTAACATTTAAGCATAGACAGAGAGAATGAGAGAAAAGAAACAAACGTAGTTGATCAGTTAATAATTAAATCCAACACTTAATCGATAATCGTATCATCAGTAACTAATATCCACCCCTCTACTGGTGAACCTTTAATCAATGGCTTTATGTTTAAAAAAAGGTTGCTACATTGGTGCAGTTAGTTTAAATTTGCTGCAGGGTCATCCAAGACAGCAAAATTTGAAAAGAATCTCAAAAATGAATGTTTTGCAAAGAATTCAAAGTCCCGAATATTTAAATATTTATTTTTTCTTGTAATCACTTACTGAAAACTGAGTACTTTTTCCAAGCCATCTTTTTAAAAAAATTGATGTTTTCAATTTACAATCACTCTAGTTACTTTTTAAGTTAAAAACATGTTTACGCTTTTCATTTACAATATAATCTTCAATAGACCAACAGACAAAAGTGGACAGTAAAGTTCTTAGTTCTCAACTGGCAACTCTCACAAACGCCCATCGCAAGATAGATTTTAGCAGCACCGCTTTTCGCACGTGCGGAGAATAATACTTTAAATCCCTTTTCTTTGCTTCCGTTTTTATTTAGTCTCGCTCTGTTCCCGCTTATCTTGGTATTTTTTTTATTTTATTTTTGCCATATTTTTTCTCAGATTTATATCGCTCTTCGATCTCTGTAGCTTTGTTTTACTGTAGCATTAGGGATGAAGGTAATATCACTTTTCTTGTCTCATGTTATTTCCAAAAATACTTTTATATATATATGTAAAGAATTTATCTCTTTTCAGTATTTCGGTTTTTCTTCAAAAAATAAAATCAATACATGTTTTTTTCCAATTTTCTTTTAAATTGAATACAAGAGTTCTTAATGGAAACGTTTTCACAAAAGTAAAAACTAGTAATTAAATATTTTCGCTTCACAAAAACAAACAGAATGTCTTTCTCTTGCCTTAACAAATAAATTTCAGATTAGCGTAATTAGAACTCTCTTTTTTAAAAAAGTCCCTTCATATTTTCATCCCCCATTATACGTAACCAACCCAAAATATGCATTTTAATGAGCAATGATGGATTCACCTCACATAACGGCGAATACAGTTTCAATGATCAGTTTCTTTGGGTGAGATGCTTGATCGTTTGGACGTGATTAATCTGAGAGTGATTTGTCCATAGTGATCCATTTCTTCCCACACGAAATTCCCGCTTTTCTACTTTTAAGAAGATTTTTCTTTGCATTTTCTTAATTAGATGAAATTGTGCGATAGTTCTGAAAAAATAAAATAAAAAGCAGGTTAACTCCATTCATTTCAAGGAACTGAGAATGTTATTTCATCGTTTTTGGTAGAGAAAATTAGCGTAGAACAAGTTTTCCTACCGAAAAGGATGAAAATGGATTGATTCTATAAACTGAAGTAGATACTGAGGCATTAAAACGCGGGGGAAAACATTGATGTGATTATGGCATAAAATAATAAAATTCATTTTGCAAACATTCTCCGTAAATATGCTCGATGCAATAATAAATAGTTCACTTATTACAAAATTTTACACTTTTTTAATAATTGTCATTAGAATATGACTAATATTAAAATAAAAAGGAAAAGACTGCGCTTAAAAAATTTGGAATCAGCCGTTAGCAACGGGCCATCTGATTAAATATAGTTTTCAAAGGCGAAGAGCAAAAAACGCCCTTAAGTAAATTTTTTTACCAAACACGATTTGAATAGAGTTTGTGAGCGGCAGTGAAACAAAGTTTGAAGCATGCTTTAATAAATAAATATTTTTTAGTATAGCAAAGCTTGTCAAGATGTTGTAAAGAAGCATGGCAAACATTCTTCGATGCCATTTCGTTCAGTTGCATTGTTCCTCACGCTGTGTTTCCCGATTTTTGCTCCACCAGAATCCTATTTGTGCCTTGCTTGAAAGTGGATCTGTTCTCAGGCAGACACCGAACGAATGATTTCTTAACTTCCCGCAGAGAAAACATGGGAGGAGACAGAGGGTTTATATATCTCAGGCGATATAATTTAGTGAGTGGACGAAAGCCTTATGAGGCTCAAACGATTGTAATTAGTTGAAATGTCTGAATTTGGAAGTAAGAGGAAAAAGGGCTTTATAAATGTCAAAACAATAAATTTATCGCAATTTTTGAATCTATTTTCGAAAAAAATTATTATTTCTCAAAATGTCAAAATAAATTTTTAAAGAGGAATGAGGTTTTACTTTTTTATGATTTTGTTCTTTCATGCATACAGTCTTAGGTTAAAAAAAAGCTATAAATATGTTTTATCCAATTTTAGATTGTTGTTAAAACAATGACTGCCACTGACGCGCCTGTGCATTACAAATGATATGTGACTGTACCAAACCACCTATGTTATTGGATGACACCTTCTCTACTGCAATCAAAATATTGCAAAGAAAGGGGCATCTCATTAGATAGGTGGTCCTGGTATCAGGCGAGGGTGGTGGCAATGAACGTGCTAAAATATTTTATGCACCAAATATTACGCTAATATTTAAAAAGTATTAGCATTTTTGTTTTTGAAATTTTATTTTGAATTAAATAAAAAAAAAATTTAATTCCAGTTTCTACAACAATTTCTGGAAATTACGTATCATATTCCTTATCCGGGGAGAAAAAAACTATAAAAACATACCATAAAAAAGAACTATAAAAATTACTGCTTTTTCAATAACGGCGATCATTTCTAATCTGAATCCTCAAATGCTAGTTAATTTTCTTTCTGCCCCCTCCTCGCCTTCTTACACGCAAAGGAGCAGCTTACTTTTTTCTGCTTCTTCGATTTCGACGAGCATCGAGGAGGATTCATTTGATAGACCAAAGGGAGATTTCTTTTTTTCCAATTTTTATTTTCACTTTCTGAATTTTTTAAATCTTAATCTCTAATCTTTTTGTTTGCAGTTATCCCAGTATACAATGTTTTACAATGTCTCACAGAGTTTATGCATTTGCTCTTCTCCTGTTTCTATCCGAAATGTATGCCGAAGTTCTTTGCTCCATTTGCTTGACTTATACTGAAAAAACAAACAAACAAACAAACAAACAAACAAACAAAAACGCTCGATTGAAACATCTGCAGTGCATCTCAATTGTTCAGTACTTGCAACAACATTATAAAAGAGGATTAGGTGGCAGTAATAATAATAATTTGCTTTCTGGTAAATATCTAATGAAGATATTAAAAATATGTTATGCCGACGGTTTAAAAGAAAAGAAAATAACTTCAACAAAAATTCTAACTGTAAACTGATAAAAAATTTCATTTTCTTCAGTAAAAATGAAAAATTTCATTTTTTTAAAAAATACTTTATTTATATACGAAATTAAATTCGAATAATTTTTCGTTATTTCTAATTATTTCTATAAAGCAAGAATAGACTTATTAAAAAATCAAAAAAAGCGACTATTTACAAGACCATTAAATTAAAAAATTACTGGATAAATAAGGAAGCCAGCTCTTCAGCCTGGAGTAAATAAGGAAAGAGATCTTATTTCCTTAAAAAGTGTTGAAATTAATAAACGTTCAAACAATTGGAAGAAGAATCTTCAGCTATCATTCTTTCTATAAAAACTAAAGAATAAATAGAAATAAGGCTCAATGTTTTTGTAATTGAGAAGCATTTAAAAGTTACTTAGATCCTTTTTACAAACATTTTATTATGAGTAGCTTGGATATTATCGAGAATAACACAATTGAGGGAATGGATGACTGAGTCCAGTAAACACCAACTTTTTGACCACGGTGGCCTGGTGATAAGTCCGCCCTTGTTAAACCGTCCGATTATAGTAAGGTGGCCTGGTGAAGCTATCCTGTTTCGTTTCGGAACCGAGCTGTTTCAGGTTCAAGATCGGATTCACGAAGAACCATCGTGTGAGAGGATGATGCACCGTGTTTGATGCACCTTAAACTCGTCGGAGCTAAACGTCCTCCCACTGGTATGGTGTGGAAGTGTCGTCATCGTCATCCGACCGTGGCTCAAAATGACGAGGTGCGTCCCAAAGTAGCCCTAGTGTTGCTTAAAAAACGTTACGTTAATATAATTAAATCCGTCTTATTGACAAAATTTCTTTGAAATGCATCCTAAAAACTCATCATAATTATTTGAAAAATGTTTGCTTAGTCTCTAGATTTGATCGTGCGCTGAACTCTTTATCGGATGGAAGTGAACCGTGTTTTTTAATTTTACGGAGAATCCGTTAAACGAATTAGTTTTAAACTTAACAACTTTAAAAAACAAAATATGCGAATACTGAAATATTAAAAATAAAATCCATAAATTGCAAGAAGAATTCTTAATTACTCCTGTTGATGAAGATGCCTGAAACCAAGCATTCACTTGCAAGGCGAAAAGTTAAAAACCTCAAAAACCTATGTATTCAATAGATACAAAATCAGTATTAACAAAGAATTTTTTTGTTTAAAACGAAAGAAAAATCCTAATGTTAATAATAAAGTATCAAATATGGTAATAACTCATCCCAAACATCACAAGCACCCATTAAAATGCATAACTTTAGATGCCGATACGAATTCGAACGAACCTCAAAATATTTTCTAAAAATATCTGAACAGTATTCTAAATTTTGTTGAAAATGAAAATTGCGCACGGATAATAATAATAAAAAAATACAACAATTAAGTTACTGAATTCTTCCAGAAAGATAAAAAGATTTCGGTAGAAACTTGTGACTTCCAGAATATCTTCACTAGTATTCCACAGATTTATAAGGATTTTAAATTAAACTATTTGCCCGATCTTAGAACCTTATTTAGCGTCTCACTGAAAAGCCTGCCACTTGCGGCATTCAAATATTTTATTCCCAATGGTGAAAACACCTTCCAATAAATTAAAGGTGTCCCAAATTGTTCAATTCTATTGGCCAACCTATTTCTTCCTTTCTTTTGAAACGACTCATGTCAACACTAATTTCAGTAACTGATTATATTGAATTGGTCTGATTAAATTTATTTTCCAGGATTTCAGCTCTTAGCAAAAAATATATAGCCAGATAAATTCAAATGAATCGAAAACCAGTAGTTGCCAAGTCCTTTCGGTGTTCTGAGATCTAATAATAGACGCAATTAAAAAAGGGATATTTAAAACAAAGGAAATGTATTCAAAGTTAGTGATCATGAATATATTTTTTGAAATTCAAACATCACTTACAAAATTTATAATTTTTTTTATAAATCAAGTTTTTAGAATTCATGAAATATGCAACGAAACAAAGAGTTAAAAATGAAATCAAGCGTTTAATAGATATCTTTATTATCGATAATAGGCCAGTCTCTCTGTCTGAATCTTTGATCAATGTCTTTAAGATAAAAAATTGGACATCAGGGCAATGCCGGTGCAACTGTTATTTGTTAAAGGGCGAGATCTGTTACGAAAACGCACTTTTGGTAAGGATTTAAGGGTCCAAAATGAATGATGCTTTTCTCTGATATTTTTTCCAGCACCTTTCATTTTAAAAATATATTTTACATTATCTTCTTTCTATTCCCTCCCTTTTTCTATCAAGTATAATCCTTCTGTCGCAATCTTAGTCGCACAGCACACACTCAAAGGATCAACATTTAAAGGAAATTTTTGGTAAAACTGGATTTTTCAAAAACTATTGGATGATTTTTAGATGTATTGTCAATTATAAGCAATATAAAAGCAAAAAAACATATTTGAAAATGTAATATATTTCGAGAAATAGGAAAATTTGTAGTAAATTTCAACGAAATTGAACAAAAACGATTAACTCTCTACACAAAAATTGTAATGCAGCAATCCTATTTTTTCTTTGCTCACAAGTTATAGAATATAATGATGAATGAAATGAGAAAAATTCTAAGAAGCATTTTGAGATGCGAAGACGTTGTGGGTAAAAATATGCTTGTATATGCATTTTTTTCATAAAATCATGACTTAGTTTTTCTAAAAATTCCTATAAAAGAAAAATTATTTCACCAAAAATAAAACTTTTGATTCATTTCGTTGCCCATATTATCCAAAACACCAGAGGAAATTTTTATGTAAATATCTCTGTTAGTTTTTGAGGTATCATGTGAACAATGGAGAGTTTTATGCAAATTAAAATTTTGAGAAAATTAAAGTGAAAAACAAATTTTAGCTGAAAAAGTATGTGACCCTGGACCTTCCTTTTCTGAGAAAGATAAACTGTTTTGGAAAGAGGAGAGTCTGAACCCCAAGAAATAAAAATTTCGCCAATGCCAGGCGGCATTGGCGATAGGCTGATCTATTAAACCCTCCCTTGTCAACCCATTAGAATCTTGTTTAATTCATCGCAAACCACAGACATAGGAAGAGGTCTTTCCGCTTGAGATTCTTTTGATTTCTTCATTTGGCATATTTCATTCGCCTTGGCATGTGTTGAACTATCATCTTACACTATTTCTATTACATCTCAGTTTTGCATCGCCTCTTACATTGCTCTACAGCCCCCTTGTGGGTGTTTGATTCTCTCAGGGGAGCTGTAAAAGACCCAGAGAAAATTGGGAGGCATTGATATGGCACGGAGGGGTGTGAGAAGATTAATCAAATATAGTTACAGTGCCTTCAAGGAACGATTCCAGGACATTTTAAACATGGACATACCAGACTCGGTTTAGGATCATTTTTCCAATGTCCACACAGCAGGATCATCTTGGTTAGAAGAATAATTAATAGGACTAACGACAAATGAATAATTGAAAATTAAATTCAAGCCCTTTTTTTCTCAATGGCTACGAAGAATTTTGGCCGCAGAAGTCTAATTCGCAACTGCATTCAGGATTAGGGTCGACTGTTTAACACCTTCTAATAGCATTCCCCTTTTCATATTTAGCAGAACGTGGATTTAGTGCTGAGGCAACATTGGTAACGAAAAAGAGAAATCGGCTTCATGTTCCTGAACGCGGCGACTTACGATTGTTTTTAAGTAAAATCGAGTCTTACTTTACCAAGCTCCTTAAAATGCATCAAATTCACATTTCTCATTAGTTAAGTTAAAAATTCGATGTCTTCAAATTTTAATAAAAATAATTTTTAATATAATTAAGTATGCGTTTTGACAGTTCTCTGAAACTGGCATTTATTTAGAAAGTAATAGTTTATTGCGAATTACTTCGTATCATCAAAAACCCTGTCTGTCCTTAAAACAGGTAAGCTAAAGTTTTTTTAAAATTAAATCCAGATAATAAAGATATTCAGTAGCGTTTCAGTTCCAACAATATTATGTATATTAGTATTTTTTTTACTCTTGTTTTCACCATGCATTATGTACGCTCTCATTTCTCTGGAGTAGGAGGTGGGCGGTATTGAAATATTCACTAGAAAAGGGAGGGAAAAAGGGTTCAAAAAAGATAAAGACAATATTTTTTTCCTTAATTGCAGCTGGCAGAAAATGCTATGATTCCTTTCCGAGCACATACGTATGTTCCTTTCATCCCTTGTTGTGCAACTAATGCATTGATTGCCTTATTTCAAATTTCATTGCCACCTTTATTATTCATTTATGTTTCATGGCATACACACACACAAAATTAGCGAGGCACGAGAAAGCAAATATAACGTAATCTACTCTGCAGCTGTTCTCATCAAATGAGACTTCTTTTTGTCAGGAAAAATATGGTATCAACAATAATTTTAACCAAAATAGTATGATTAATTTCTATTCAAAAAATTAAAACCCAATGTAAAAACATTAACGCTGGGGAACTAACGTTGGTTAAGACTGCAACAAAACCATTTCCCTTCCTGTAGAAATTGAAAGTAACTGTAATTTGATATTAAAAATGCATAACCTAGGAAACGAATATAATGTGAATAGATTTAACATTTGTAATTCGAACAATCCAAAACAATTTTTAAGAACTTAATAATAATTCAGTTGTTAGAATTAAAAACATCATCAGTAACTATTGCGGCTCAACAAGAAAAAAAAAAGATTTTTTTAAAAAATCTATTTCAAATTTAACATATCTGTTTCTGCTCATCAAATTATATAACTTTAAAGATGCAGGTAGAAAATAACCCACGTAAGCGATATTGATATAAAAAAAAGTAAAACCACGGGGAATCTTGACAAACTCATGTGGGTGAATTTGCAGAGTTTACTGAATGCTACTTAATGTTAAATTCCTCGTTTTAACACCAGTTCCTTAGTCAAATGGCCTTCATTGCCATTATAATAACCCTTACTAATGTTTTTTTTTGTTTTTTTCATTACGTTTTGCTCGCTTTGGTGTTCTAAGGAATACTCGATTTCCAATTTTTTACTTCGAAAACACTGAAATTGACTGTTGTTCTCTCAGGGTTTCCTTACCGATGAATAAACTCACACGCTATTCATACATTCATCAATTTTATTCCAAATATGTTTTATTTCATCACATGTCAATTATTAGCAATTATATTTATATATAATACTGAAGACCGAAGGAAAAAAAAGAAACCAATATATATATATATATATATATATATATACATATATATATGTGTGTGTGTGTGTGTACTAACAAAATGGTAGAAAGAATTTGCCCGGCTCTCATTCGCTAATATATATCCTATCCAATATGTATGCACATATGTGCAATGCATTTATTCTGTTTACCATTTAATCACTTTTTTTAATGAAATGAAAATGCATCTTTCGAACAGAAGCATAAAAAAGCAGTTTTTCCCCCCCTTTTCCACAATTGTACTTTGCATTCAGCGAATAAGAATTTAAATTAAGGATTCCATAAAAATTAGGAGAATAATTAAATTCCCTTCTCAGTGAAAAAAAGGGTAAAAAGGCGTTTTATTTTTAAAAAACGAGAAGTGAAAATCATTAAGAGAAATCACTGTTTTTGTAATAAAAACGGACCTCGGTGTTCATTTCCAATTAGGAGTATTAAACGACCTTAATTAGAGCTCCATTTACTCTTCATCGCCAATCCAGAGAATCGCGCCAAGGAATCGTTTCGTTTCGCCGCATTGTTCATTTGGACGAATTTCCATCGGTTCCAGAAAGCCCGACGGCAAATTGGAATTTGTTGTGTGTGTTTTTTATCAAGGCATTTAATTTTTTAATGCAGGTGTTTTTTTCACTAATTAACCGAGCAGATATGTATAATTCTCGCCATTTTTTTCTCCTACGAATGTTCCTTTCTTTCTTCTTTAACATAGAAATTAATTAATTCTTTTACAAAGAAGTTTAAACAATTAGAGTAAAATTTAACCAGCGTATTAAAATGAAATGCTATATATATATATATACACACGTAGTTAATAATTCATTATACAGTTTTATTTCCAATTCTTGGGTCACCTATATATATAAAACACTTAAGTGGACGCAAAATCAGGCTGAATTTGTTAATTGCAGATTGGCAACAATATGACCTTCCTCGGTCACATCAAGACGCGGTTTGAAAAATGAACTGGTAAAATTTTTTACCATGATTATAAGTCGTACCGTATCGATTTTAAAACGCAATCGTCGAAAAAGAGAAGAAGAGACGGTATTTGTGCTTTCAAAGAACTTTTCTAAGGTCCAGTTTTGGAGTATACTTTTTAACTTACATTTTTTATTTCTTACATTTTTTAATCCTATTTTGGAATGGACTGAATACAGCTGCTTTCAAACCTTTTTTTTTGTAATTATCAATTTTTTAACTCTGTTTCTGTGAAATAATTTTCGAATTTGAGAAATGGTGAGCAAAGCACCATTTTTTCGAATTCGTTTCTGTGGAGGATGTATGTAGTTCCTAAATGAGAAGTTTACAAAGAACTTTTTCAAGGCTCAATTTTTGAGTGCACTTTTTGCTCAACATTTTTTTTTGTGTGTGTATCTTTCATTGTTTCACCACATTTTGGAATAAAGTGTTTGAATTCAATTTTTGCTAGACTCAAGCGGTTTCGTAGAAGGCGAAGCGATCCGAGAGCAGCTGCATGAGAAGTTCCTGGGGGTGCATAAGCGAGGTGGGGTGAGGGAGCCTCCTAGTTATATATTAGATTGTAGAAATTAAAAACGTATAAAATGCATCAACTGTACGATGACTTTTTTTACATCAGAAGAGAACTAAATACAATAGCTTTGGCAAAAAATGCCCCTGATAGAATATTGAATGACGTAAAACTTTATGATTTCTTCAATGTTTGGAGGCATCCGATTTCTTCTGCATGCGAGTCTGGGTTCCCGCCATAGTGCACAGGCTTTGATCACTTGATTTATAGATCCTTTTCCCATTTTAATTTCATAATTCATCTCGGTACTAATTTCATAAATCTTTAAATACACTCATAATAATGTGACTGTATTTAAATACAGTCATAATAATGTGCACACAAATAAATCCATTGGGTAATGACGCCAGCATAAGTTTAAAAAATTAATTTGGGTACAGAGAACAAATTCGAAGTCTAAAAGTATGAATGCAGAAAGTGGAGAAACAAATAGTATACTTTATATGAAAAATTTATTACTCCCGACCTTTCGGCTTTAATTCATTACATTAAAGATCTCATAAACATCCCAATAGTTACATTGAAACTATTACATGTTCGAATTTCTTTATTCCAGCTTTGTTATTGGAAATATTTTACCTTTCTAAAAACAGTAGAAAATGAGGACTTTTTCTGTCACAGCAAGTGAAGGAAACCCACGAACTCATCACAGCCTCATATCAGTGAAATCTCTTAGCTCAGAAATTGCAATTCCACACCCAGCGTCACACTGTATGAAAGGAAGGTTAGATTTTGTTTATCTCATCTGAATAGGAAAGCTGATTTGAGTCAATACACCTACGCCATCCAGTTGATTAAGTGAATTTCTTTTGATAAATTCCGCAACTGTCTTTCGTCTCATAATGTGTGCTCTCTAACAGTTTTAGCGCTCTGAAAGAATGATTCCCGATAACCCAACGACACCAACCACTCATTCGTTATTTGCCTGAAACTGCTCCGAAATTTCTTACAACTAATACAGGTGATTGCGAAGTGTCCCGATATCAGGTTGAAACAGCGTCGTGCGGTTAAAATCTGTTCTCTTTTAGAAATGTTGCGCTTAGAGGAATTACTTAAATTTAGTTCTAATTCTGGCTCACTTAATAACACTAAGTAATTTATTATTATTAAATTAATATTACTTGTTTTTATAAGCAAAGAAAGTATTTAGAATAAAAATCGCACAAGCAGAAAAAGCAAAGAGCGCTTGCATCAAAAATAATAAACTCATAATACTTTATAATTTTTCTGCAATCAATGTTCATAAATATTTTTCTTTTGTCGTTCCTAGTGGCTTCATTTCTTTTTTGTATCGCTCATTTACAGTTTCGATTTCGAATAAAAATTTAATTCTACATTTAACATAATTACAAAAGTGCATATTTTAAAGTCATTTTTTTAAATATTATTTGGTTTCAATCTTTACAGCATTTCATAATTTTCCTTATTATGATCATTATGGAATATTACATTGACTTTTCCATTCAATAATTCGGTTTTTGATTTCTTTAAAAGATACTTTTGATTTCTAAGAATCAGCATTTTGTCTCCCTCGTTCTGATTCCGGCCGCCGTTCCTTTGACAGGCGTTTCCGAAGAGGAAGAGAAGCCGGAAACGGAGAGCAGAAACAATCTAGCTGCAGTGAACATGATTTGCGTTCGCTGTCGAATGGAATGAAATTCGTCTGAAATCTGCCGGTGCTGAATTTCCCTTCTGCCGTTTCCTCAGAGATGCATTATACCATTAAAATGCGATCTGCTCAGCAGATGATCAATCTTAGGTGAACAGAAAAAGTACTGTGTTCGTATAGCATACTTAGTTTAGTTTAGTTTTTTAACGTCCCGTCGTAATGCAACACTAGGGCTATTTCGGAACAGACCTCGTCATTTTGAACCAAGGTCGGATGACGAGCTGGCACCTCCCCTCTCCACACCACACCAGAGGGAGGACGTTTGGCCTGACGGATTTAAAAGCACCAGACCCCCTCACACGACAGTTCATCGGTGGAATCGAGTCTCGAACATGCAGCCCTGCGAAGCCGAGACATCACCATCGCGGCCCCCGCCGAATAGCATACACATCAGCCTCTAGAACAACATCTAAAAAATAATTTGTCTCGATTAAAATTGAAATTAACACATTTAAGTACTGCATTTAAAGCAGTGTATCACCTTCATAATCGCAGTATTGTACACAATTTTAAATTGTGTGCTCTAAAATTTGTGTTTTGACTTCAATTTTTTCAATAATTATAAAAAAATTTCTCCATCGTTAACGTGATATCCCCAAAACTGTTTACGTAAAAATTTCAGTGTGTGTTTTAAGTGGGCAATGAAATGAATCAAAAGTTTTGTTATTGGTCAAATACTTTTCATTTATAGATGTTTTTAGAAAAATTAAGTTGCGAATGTATGGAAAAAATGCATATACACGTATATTTGTTCCCACAACTTCTTTGCATCTCAAAATTTTTCTTGGATTTTGATTCATTTCATTCATCATTATATTCCATAACTTGTGTACAAAGAAAATTGGATTGTAGTAAAAACTTTTGGGAAAAGTGTCAACCGGTTAAGTTGAATTACATTAAAATTTACTGCACATTTTTCTATTTCTTAAAATATATAATATTTCCAAATAATTTTTTTTTTGTATTTATAGTATTTTGTGTTATAACTGACAGTATATCTAAAAACCATAGTTTTAAATAGTTTTCTTTCCTTTGAACGTAGTCGGATACCTTCAGTTTGTCATGATTTCTGATGCATTGAGCGGACAGTTCAAGAGTATAACTCGTTATTTTGAGAGCAAGCCCAGAGTATTGAGAACAGACGTGCTCTCTCCTCCTAACCGCTGGACAGGCAGGTTCATACATTTGAAGACACTCACGTCATCCCCAATACGACGAACAGCCCTTTCCGATTTAGTCAAGTCTGTAGCTCACGATCTCAAATTCTATATTCTGCCATGACGGCGTACCAAAATGTTTTTGGAAAGCCGGGGGTCATTTAAAACTTGAAATAATGCGGTTTCAAACCCCTATGCAGTTGAGTTTCATCTTAATTAAAACCACTTGGGTGAGGCATTGCTCTGAAACAGAGTTATCTAGTCTAATATATTCTATAAGGATCAGTAGCATTTAGCTGTTTGGAAACAATAGAATTGCTGGCGAGTCCGTAATGAGGGGAACAGTGTTTGGAGCGTTGGGGAATAGGCTAAGATTTGCAAGACAGTCACACAGGATTATAATATCACGTCGAATTTTCATTTGGCACAGAATGCACGTCACTTGGGAACAGGAAATTAAAATCTGTTCAAGCAAACTCACTTCATAATCATCGTATATAAAGTCCACCTGAACCCCTTGACATACGAATTCGCTTCACTTTCCAATGAAATGACGAATTGAATAGCTTCCCATTTGGAATATTTACTATTATTTTAATTCCTTTAATAATAATATGTTTCAAGTGAGTTAAATTATTCAATACTTTTCACTTAATTGCAGATTAAAAATTAAAATGCGCATCTTAGACACATCATTGTGTGCGAAGTGGTTAATGCCAGTGAAGGCAGGTTATTAGTGAATTGTTTTGAAGTAACGTCAGAGTTATTTTGGCAAATGATTTCGAAGCTTTGAGCCGCTACTAAATGACGAAGACGGCACCCGAGTCGGCATCCTCTCTCCAGGTTTCCACCTCACAGCAGCAGATCGGCAGATCTAAAGCCACCACACTCATTCACACGGTTTCAATGCACAATTGCATTCGGAAGACCCCCCCAAAACTCACAGGCACCCGCGACAGAAGAGAATACTGAGATGCGACTTACGTGGGCGACGTCTCCGTTGGCGAGTGGGCCTCTCCCTCGTCGGTCGCACTCTCGTAGTCGTCGGTCAGCGTCTGCAAGGAAAAGGCAACCATTAGAACAAAGCCATCCACCCCGACTTGCATTCTAATAAAAATGAGTCTCCTGACGGATACAAGATTCATTACAATATTCATAAAAATGAAAAAAGAACTACATGAAACTAGCTTCGTCAACAGGCAGTCGACCCATTGCCGAATCTGCTCTACAATGCTTGTGATAAAACCTTTTGCTGAATTCCTGAATCCTTCCTGAAGACTATATCGCTTCGAATTATACATTTTTATAGTATTCTGAAGAGGGAAGCGGGCTGTAAAGGTCTGAAATTATGTGTTTTCTTAAGTTAGCGCAGTATTTTAAATATTTTGCTTTTTGAACACATTATTCAAACTCAATATTTTAATTAAAATAATAGATTTACGTTAGAAAACAACATAATGTTTCATCTCCGGTTTGTCCTTTTATGCTTCACGTAAGAAGATTATTATTTAATGAAATAATTAATCAAACCACAAAAAGTAATAAGGGATAGCATACATTTCGCTTCAACTGACTAAAATAAAAAAAGGTTAGATAAACATTTAGTTTCATTTAGTTGCATTAATGTCTCTATATCGAGAAATATTCTGGCTGTTTGAGGGTGAAACATATTTGAGAGTTGACATTTTCAGCAGTGATTAGACGGCGACGAGTCACTCTTCCACGCAGCAAGATGTCTGAGCTTCAGTTTTAATGCGCATATTTGTGTTTCTTCATTGGTGGCAACTAGAAAAAATGTGCCCAGAAAGTTCTGTTGACCGAGTGTATCCGACTGTCACAGGTCTTATCTAATTATAAATATTTGAGTTGCTTCCCTTCCCGAAAGTAAAATTTCTTGGATATTGGTGCACGATTCCAAGCGGAGGGGTGCAGGAGAATATTTGTAACCGGGGCATCACTTTTGAACTTTCAACATTTATAGGCAAAAATATATTTATTAAAGGAGTTTTTTTTTTAAAATTTCAGTTCAGTTTAGTTATATTTACGTCCCGTTTTGAAGCAACGCTAGGACTATTTTGGGACGGACCTCATCATTTTGAACCGCTGTCAGATGACGAGGACAGAACTTGAGCTAGCACCCCCTACCCATACTTCCACACCACACCAGTGGGATGACGTTTGACCCTGACGGATTTATCTCTCACCAGACCCGCTTACACTGCGATTCTTTGGTGGAATCGGACTTCGAACTTGCAACCCTCCGGCTCCGAAGCCGAAACCTTACCACCAGGTCACCTCTACCAAGTTTGTTTTTAATTACAAAGCAGTTTTTTATGACTCATGCGTGTCTGAGCATTAAAAACTACAATTAGCATTGACATTACTTTTAGATGAAGCATACAGCACCATCATATCAATATGTAAATCAGAAGCAATAATCGTACGAAATGCTGATGTACTTACTGGAAAGATGAGTATTTCTGATGCTTTGAGACAGCGTACAACGGTGAGAGAGCGAACGCAACCGATTATCAATGAGGTAGATTCCTTCCACTCAACGATTCAAAATCGTTTCGGAAATCACAGAGTTAACAGTTGTCGGCAATGCATCATAAAAATCCTCGTTAACTATGTAAATTTAGATTAACTCTCTGAACGAGAAAGAAAATAGTGCTTTTTACCTAAAAGAAAAATTGCAGGCAAGAAATAATTGTGTCAAGTCATTTAATGGCAACCGAACTGTTTTTCTTAAAATACTTTTCTATCAAGTGTGAAAAGTTCGTTTTTAGACGCAGAAATATAAGACTTATTATTTCAACCAACTTGAAAATGAGAAGGCTAATGAATCTTATTAATCTCGAGTTATCTAAAAAATGACGAGAATTCATGTGACACCCTTAAAAGATAATAGTTTTATGTGGGCATATTTCTATTCCCGCGCCTTTTTTGGCAATCTACGAGTAAAATGTTTGAATCCTTTTCTGTCTTGCTGACTCCCGGCAATGCTTTTTATTATTTTACATAACGTTTCAGTTATAACGGTAGAATTTTGGGATCTATCTATCACTTATTTCCTCATCTATTAGAATTTTGTATAATTGCGTGAACCCGATGTTAATAAAATATTTTTATTTTTTTCAAATGTTTAATGAAGAATCAATTAATGAAATATTCATTATTTTATAACAAGTGAGGTATATTCAATGAATCACAGAAGGTTTGAATATAAATCAAAATTAAAAAATTCAGGCAACATTTTAAGAATCAAACGAGACATGTATAAGGATAATCAATATGTACAGTCGTGTGAAAAAACCTCATTTTATTCTGTTGCTATCAAAAAACTAAAAAGAACTTTTTAAAAGATTGTTTGCCTAGAAATTTCACAGAGTTTTATCAACAATTTCGAAACTGTATGAACTTTAAAATATTTTTTGATAACATTTTTTTAATGTAATGGAGAAAATCCGGATGGAAAAATTATTGTGAGTACACATTTTAATTAATATACCATCGGGAGATATCCGATTTTTTTTACTTAAGGGTTGTTCCCATATTTAGATGTGTAACGTCTGTGCATTCTCAGGGTATCCTAGTTCTTTATTTTTGAGATATTTTGAAAGATTTATAAAAATTTTATTCTAGTTAGCAAAATCGTTTGCTTCTTCATGCCTGATTAAATGTTTGCGGTGAAAATTTCTGCTAGAAGTTTAGTTCTTTTCCACAAACAAACATCCCAGAGCGCAGAAAGCTTCGTTTAAAAAGCATCGTTGTGTCATCGATTGGCTCAGTTGCCGTTGAAAGCATTAAAATTGGAAGTTTGTTGAATGAAGGGAAGAAATGAAAATATTTTTTATTGTTTAAAGTAAATATGAATGCTAGTTTTAAAATTAATATTTGACCGATAGAGAAAGAAAGCGAGAAAATGAAGAGATTTCTATTCTTTTCCAGTTTTATCCTCGCATTTCGTGCGCTACTCTTATGGTATTTCATCGCTTACAGATCATAAATGAACATGATACGATTCATCACTTTATTTACTAGCAAAAGCAATAATTTAAGAACGTCGTAAAAATATTAGTTTAGCATCGAACACATTTGAATGCGCACATTTCATTAATTTTGGTTCTAAGAAGGAAAAAAAAATATGCATATGATAATTTTTAATAACACCAAAGAAAAACAAAATTTTATAATGAAAGATTATATTGATTGACAAAAACTGTTCAAAAATCGATTTCCAAATTTCATGCTTTTCTGTATTCCAAAACTATTTTTTTAGAATGCATATACTTTTCTGTGAACACGTGAAATTGAGAATTTTTTGTGATATTTCGACCCTGCTTGACCAAATTAAAACTCCTCAAGCATTCTTTGAAAGCGAATTTTGTCGTCATGTCAGGTAATATATCTGTTCGTCAATATATTAATCTTATTTTAAGGCATGATTTTAGAAAAGCACAGAGTAACAGCATTGGGAGCACTTTATTGTGAAAATCTTTTTAAATGTATCTTTACTGATCATTTCATTATGACCTGCAGTGTATATTTAAAACAAGAACTATAAAACAAAGCACGATTTCGTTAGCAATGAAATACACATAATTTTTTTTTGTCAACAACAATCCTTCAGTAAATTTAAAATAAACTTCAATTGTTTAAACCGCAAAACACGCGATGATTCCACAGGTTTTTAGAAAAAAGTAACGATCGAAAATATCGCCAACCAGTGATTCGAAATTGAGAAATCAGTCCCTTAATAATCATCCAATTGTTTATAAATTAGTTTTATTATAACTGAACTAAACAAAAACAGCTATAAAAAAAGAGTAGAATTTATTTTTTTATGTGAATGTGAATGAAATATATTAAGCAAAAATTATTTTTGAAATAGTTCCTGTTAGAACAAATTTAAAAACATTGCACGTTATCGTTGCTTTTAACAAAATTCCTCCCAAACATGTTTGAGATCCTGACAGGCTGTGCCTTTCTGCAGGTGACAGATAGCTAGAAAAGTGGCTGATTTCGAACCTATAAGAAATCTATTTTTGGATTAAAGCTGACCCTGATCTGCGACTAGAAAATAGTGACAACATCTGCGAAAGTCACTCTCCAGCTGTTCTACCGGCAATCTGCTTTTTTATGACACATAAAAAAAGAAATCTAGAGACACAGAAATGAAATGTTTATAAAATAACAAAACTGCACGATATATCATTTTATTTTATTTGATTCGAGAAGAGGAAATCAGCAATTCCGAAGCTACTCTGCAGTATATAGCGGGAGACAAAATAAAATGAACCCATTTATGCCTAAGGTTGGAATTTTTGCATGGAATTTCTATTAAAAAATTATAAACAATGAATTTATGTGAAGGGTGTTCCAAAAATGGAACAGTAGGCATAAATGGGTTAAAAAAATTCACTGGAAAAAATAATCACTGCAATGACTATTAGCTTTGATATATTCAATTAACCTGTCAATTTTGGGTGATTCTTTTACTTTTTCATTATAAAAATTGCAAAATGTGTTTTTATCATTATTTATATATAATGGTTAATCAGTAAACAGTTGTGTACATTGCAATACCATAAAAGTACCTACCGCTAAACTGTTTCAAGTATTTTAGAAGATTTCGTTGGCCATTCAAAAAGTATAAAAATTCCTATACCACACTAAAGACTTGTACACATGTTTGATACATACACGCCTATTATTTCTACATGTACATGCATGCTTGTCTCTATTTTCTACAATGCACATATCTCTATAAATAAAAATGAATGTTTGTCTCTTAGCCGTGCTGCTCAACCGATTGCGATGAAAGTTCGAATACTTATTGCTTGCACTGACGGGATGGCTGGAGGCACAGTAGAATTAAGTAATATATATAAATAAAAAGGAAGCCCACAATTTAGTAAAGTATAACGGGTTCTATAAAAGCTGACGTGCATTTTATTATTATGCATAATCACAAAGGAAACTTTTTAAAAATTTAAATGCATTAGAAGAGGAAAAACATTCAAATTATATGGCGATTTAGAGTCCAAAATAATAAATGAACGGTGAGGAGGATTTAAAGCGCTAAAACACGCGGCAGATCAGACAGAAAATGCATATTTTTGCATTCATTTTTGAACATAAGACACACTTTAATTTATCATTAAGAACTGCACGTGTATATTATATAACGATATTTATTAGACACGCTTGAGAATAAATCGAAATGCCACTTTGTCGAAAAGAACATTTGCAGTAGCGTGTGCTTTATTTTACTACTAAATTTGCTATTTATTTGGGTATTAATTACTTTAAGGTAACAGACTACGTTCGAAGAAAAAAATTTGAAAAATTGGGTTTTTTAAAAACTATTTATGGTTTTTAGATGTATTGTCAGTTATAAACACTATAAATGCAAAAAATTATTTGAAAATATGATACATTTTGAGAAACAGGAAAATTCATAGCACATTTTAATGAAATTAAACCAAAACAGATAACACTCTACACTAAATGGTAATGCAGCAATCCTACTTTTCCTTACACTCTAGTTAGAGAATATAATGATGAATGAAATGAACGAAATTCTTAGAAAAATATTCGTATGCAAAGAAATTGTGGGTAAAAAAAACGAATATATGCATTTTCCCCCCACAAATTTACATCTCAACTGTTCTACAAACACCCATAAATGTAAAAGTATTTCACCAACAATAAAAGTTTTGGTTCATTTCTTTGCCCATATTATTTAAAACATACGTTGAAATTTTTATGTAAATACCTCGATTAGTTTTTGAGATATCATATTAACGCTGGAGAGTTTTTTTGGAAATTAAAGTTTTGAGAAAACGGAAGACAAATTTTAGCTGAAAAAATAAGATTTATTTCAATTCTCCTGGATGATAGATTAGCCCTACCTTTTCTTAGAAGAGATTACGAATGGCGGATAATAATAATAAATCGCCAATGTGGCCGATACCCGGTGTTTTTACCTGAGCCGTGTATCTTAAAATTTTAAAATCCAATCCATTAGCATTGAAATGTGAAAACAAAACGAGTGATTGGTCACGTAAACAAGACAAGAAAACAGTATTTTCCTGCATTCTTTTTTATATCTCTTTCTGTGAGAAACTGAAAAATAAATTTCAAACCGCACTGTGTAGCAGGCGGTAAATGGCATCTGTTTCATTACTGAACAGATATTAAAATGATAGCGATTCATCTGTATAAATAATGTATATCTGTATGTCTCTTATGCCATCCTAAACTTTTCATCCGATTGCGATGAAGCTCATTGCTTACATCTACGGGATGGCAATAGGAATAGTACAATTATCTTTAAAAAATCTAAAATATTAAATCTCAACCGCATCTATTTACCAAGGATTCATCTCCAAATAACTCACCGAGAAGACAATAGATTTAGTAGGAATTTTGAATAAAAGTGAAAGATTTATATTGTATAACTATTGCACACAAATGCCCTGCAAGTCCTTCTCAGAGGTAACAACTGTATTACAGATTAGACGAGAAAGTTTTAAGGAGACCAACCCAAATTTTTAAATAAAATTTTGTTTTTTTATCAGTAACTTCTAAAAATGTTGCAATATAAATAATTTCGTACCATCTTATGCTTAAAAAAATCAACTATATTAATGATTCTATGGCATAAATGTATTTTCTATGTTTAATGCATTTTATAAGAAACTATTTAATCCCATTTTCTAAAATTAAACTTGAGAATTCCGAACAAATATTAAAGGACTCACGAAATACAATAAGTAGTTTCTTTCATTACCATTCTGAGAGAACACAGAGTTCCACAATTCTACAAGAATACACAAATGTAATACATAAAAATGAGTATTCGTTTGTTCGTATTTTGTGTACTGTCGTACTGTTCACCCTGCTTCGATACAACATTGCCAAATGACTGATGGGTTGCACTTAATATTATTTTCTTTCGGTGGCAGCCAGTATGCAATATGAGTATAGTAGTCTAGTTTCCCTACCTGCGCTCTGAGTTTCCGTCGGAAAGTGCTGATTCTCCTGCACTTCCTCGCTTTCGTGAACTGGGCCACGGACCCGAAGGTGCTCGCCCGCTCCCGGTCCATGAGAAGGATGCCTCCGTCGCAGCCCGTATCTTGCCGACACCTGTGGAGCCGCGGGAAGATATCAAGACACACGGAGGCCCTTTGTCCCGGGGCGCCTTATCTGCGGAGTCCTATCGCTTCAGAAGACCTCGGGTAGAAGTGGAGTGGGACTTCGGAAGACAGTTATCTGACGCACCTCTTCAGTCACCTGTGCGCGATAAACACGAGTCTTTTCTCATTTGTTTTCTTGTTCTGAAGTATCCCATTTGAAGAACACCATACAACTGGCTCGGTTTAGCCGGGGCGCCACCAAAAATCACAACCATTCAAGAGCGCTTTGATTCCTCGTATACAAATTATTTATCGAGGCAAAATTTAAAATAAATTTAGATGAAATTTTTGTTTTAAAGATTCTTAGGGTTTGCATAAAAAGATTTTAAATTCTAGCACAAGAAGTATTAGGTATTATATATTTAAAAACATTTTGCTCAGGACATATTGATGAGCCTGAATGCTTACGTTTGAAAAAAAAATAATATGGATTTATATCTGTTATTGAATATTACGATGTTGAAACATAGAACAGGCAAGCAAAATTTAGTATTTGGTTTTAACACTAAAATTGCAAAATAATATTAAATTTTGGATGAAATCTAATCGTGGGAAATCTGCCTGTCCATTTGAAGACGATAGTTTAAAACTTAATGAGCTCGATGCCTGTCAATTTAAGATTGGAATTCTAGCTATACAGTGTTTCAGTTCACATTCGTTAAAGGCTAAAATTTTTGTATACTTATCAGAAAGTGTATAAATACCATAAATCATAAAATACAACGAGCTAAATAAATAAAATTTAGAATATTGTGGGCTTATAGATTTGTAACAGATTTTGAGGGCAGTCGGTGAAAAGGAAATTCACGTTCTATTCCCTTCATCACATGACAAAAAAAGAAAAAAAAAAAAAAACACGAAACGTACTTAATAATGCGAGAAAATTATTGACTAAAAATTTCTCACGGTCGAAATTTTTCCGAGTGATTGGCTAATTTCTTCAAAAAGACCCGAATGAATATGCTTTTTAAAGCAGTTTCGTGACTGGAAAGAGAAGACACTTTTGTAATTTTAAGACCTCACTTTATTCCATCGCTGGAGGCATAATTTCTGTATAAGAAGCTCTAATGTCCATTGTAACGTCTCGATCTGGTCCGATAAAATAAAGAGTAGAGTTTTAATCAAATTAATTTATTTACAGCTTTAATTTACAGGAAAAACAATACTATTTATCATCTAGGTTAAATGAAATGTCCATGTGGAACGCCACAAGAATAGTTCCTCGAGATATTTCGGAGAAACTAACGAGAACAGCTAACCAGCCGTCTAAGTCTAGCGCAGGTACAGGGCTTAAGCTCCAGGAATCCACCGAAATAATCGGGTGGAATCTTCTCTCGAATGCTCGGCTTTCACAAATCTCCTCTCGACCACTGTCCAAACTCTTTTTCATCCGCAGAGCACGGAACTTTCATTCACTTAACTCTAATGTGCTCTTGAGTCTGAAAGTAAACACACTCACATACGCACGCACGCATACACACACATTATATCTCTCTCACACAGAGAGAGACACCGCCCCCACACACTCTGACACACACACATTAACTCACTAACACACACAGAGAGAACTCTCTCATCTAAACACACAGAGAAAGAGAGACACACACACACACAGAGAGAGAGAGAGAGAGAGACGGTAGGACCAGCTCCCCTTCACTTTCTCGTATACTTCCTTACATTGACAACTTTCTTTAAACTTCGCCACAGTTGGCTAATTATGTTCTCTGGCACAAAAGCCAAATCTGGCCACTCTGCGCCATGTAAACAGTTAAGAGTTGATTCAACGAGCCACTTAAATGAGGTAAAAGTGTCATTATAAAACGAATCCATACGGATCAAAAAGACATTTTAAAAACTCTCATGAAATGAAGTAAATTGCATTGAGAACCGACATGGGATTTTTTTAAAAATGTACCTAAAATCTACCTAAATGAAATTCAACAAACCAATGGTGTGTAGAATTTTTAAAACATTATAGTGAGGTCTGCCATCCACTAGTTCAAGCAAGTATTTGGAAATTGAATCAAAAAATCGTAACTTTGATTGTTAAAACAGGACACTCAATCAAAACATGACGTACACTTGAAACCGCATGGACGTCTTGCATGTTGGACACGATTCATGAAATGAAAGGTGTTTATGGCTGAATCGAGCATGACCAAT
>JAPMOQ010008466.1:456511-526302 GCA_026543055.1 Argiope trifasciata
GAGTGAAGTTTTGAACCAACTAATAGTTGAGAATCTTTAAACATGCATGACAAATTAGTGAACAGGAAGTTATTGTCAGGAAATGATTTCGTAAATATTCACTCTAAGATTTAATTTGAGATATTCGTCAACGTTCGAAGGAAAAATTTTGAAAAATTAGATTTTTGAAAAACTATTTAAAACTATGGTTTTTAGATGTATTCCAATTGTAATACAAAATACTGTAAATAAAACAAAATTATTTAAAAATATAATGTATTTTGAGAAATAGGAAAATTTATTATACATTTTAATGAAATTTGAACAAAACGGTTAACTACCCAAAAATTGTAACGCTGCAGTCCTATTTTTCTCTGTGCACAAGTTATAGAATCTAATCACGAACCAAAATCTAAAAAACATTCTGAGATTCAAAGAAGCTAGGGGTAAAAATATACTATATATGCATTTTCCCCATAAATTCGCATCTTAATTTTTCTAAAAACACTTGTAAATGAAAAAGTATTTTAACAACAATTAAACTTTTGGTTCATTTCTTTGCCAATATCATTTAAAACGCATACTGAAATGTTGATGTCGATACCTCTATTAGTTCTTGAGATGTCATGTTAACAGTGGAGAGATTTTATAAATATTGAAGGGAGTTTTTAGGAATATTTGCCTTCCTTTTTCTAGAAAAGACGAACTTTTTTGGAAAGAGGAAAGTCTGATCTACCAGAAATAACAATGAAAAAAATTCGCCAATGTGATCGATGACCCGTGTTTTTAACGTAGTCGGATACCCTTAAGATCTATCCAGAGACCCTGAAAACCCTATCTTTTTCGGCTATGAAACTATCTCTCCTCGACACTCTAAACATTGGGACTCATGCAGGAAAGGTCTTCACTCACCTTCGGGGGCACGAGGGCCCTCCGTCTGTGCAGCACCGATGCCGGGGGTGCGTGCGCTGCGTCCTCCACCTCACTCTCTTCGTCTTCCACGGAGGAGAGCTTCTTGAAGACGTTCGTCGGGCCGTCCTGGTCCTGGAAAAGAAGAAACACTCTCACTCGCGGGTGCACTCATTTACAGGGTTAGAATCAATAACGGAAAACAGTGTTATTTATAACTAGCTAATAACAGAATAAATGATCTTGGAAATATCGTTTGAAAGTGGAAATCTTGTTTCGTTAAGAATGATATTTATTTTCTTGTCCACAGTGAATGCATTCATTGAAATGGAAGGATACATAAAGAAGAAGCACAAATAGAATTTATTCAATTATTATTCTATTCAACAAACAAATATTCATTTTTGTACATTGAGCTTGTATGTTCTTTTAGAATTGTAAAGCTCGGTGTTTTTTCAGAATGGCAATGAAAAAAAACTATTCATTGCATCTTGTGACTCGTTTCATATTCGTTCAGAATTCTCACGTTTAATGTCAGAAAATGGGATTAAAATAATTTCTTTTAAAATTGATTAAGCATAAAAATATAATTTAACCATAAACTCTTTAACGTAGTTGAAAAGACAATTTTTTGAAAACTAACATGGAGTGAAATGATTCGTAATCTAATATTTTCGGAAGTTACTGCAAAAAAAAAAGAAGCTAAAATTCTATTTAATGTTTATTTAAAATTTCAAATTCATAGGACTGGTTCCCTAAACACTTTTTCCCGTACTCTCTAATAAAGCGGTTGTCTCAGAGAAAGACACATTGCATTTACGTACAACAGCTCCGAAATGTATTAACTTCTATTTCGAACTGAGTGTATTTACTGAATCTGTTGTATCTCAAGTAGTTTGGCAGTTAATCCACGGTTAACAGATGCGGTAAATAGATCCAAAATTATTTTTTATGCTTTAGATGATTGTGTGATGCCTGTAACCATCCCGTAAGTGCAAGCAATATGATGTCGTTTCATCGGAATCGGATGAGCGGCACGGCAGCGCATATGAGACAAACATTCATTTTTGTTTATATAGATTTTGGGGGAAACACATACACGAGAGCGATGAATAATCTCTAGCTATTCTACCGTCTAAAAATAATGTCCTGTGATCTCGAACTTCGGCTCCACTGTAACTTTAATTTCTAATTGCGCCGACTTTTATTTGCTCACAGAACAAAAACAAATTCAAAAAACCTGCTGGCAAGCTCCTTTCTGAAACTATACAAGTTCAAAATCTTTCTAGAAGTCTCTTTTTTTTCTCTATTTGCAAACTTTTAGCCAGTTATCAGTGCTCTCTTCTTCAGAGCTTTTAAAATGTAATCTTGATAACAAATAATAAATGGATTATTTTGTTAAATCATGATGAATGAAAATCGTTAAAGTAGTCCACGTCTGCTTCTTCAAAGAATTTTTTAAACATATACATATTGCAAAAAAGATATTGAAACCACTTTGAGAGCCATACAGAATAAAGCTAACGTTTGAGAGAAAATCGGGATTCTACTCCAGACGCTTTGCAGCGACCCCAAAGAGATGCGATGATTGTCTACAACTTGTTGTATCCTTACCTTTAACACTTCGGCACTAATCAACTAGCCTAATTCTGGTAGAATTGACCAATGAACTAAGTAAAAGATTCGCTTTGTTTGTTTCCACTTTCAGAAACGCTAAAATTTTATCAAATGTTTAGTTAAAATTTCAAATCTATAGGACTGGTTCCCCTAAAACTTTCTCGCACACTCTCTAATAAAACTGTTATCTCAGAGAAAGCCTTCCATAGCATTCATGCTTGGAAATGTGAAAGTTTCGCTTGAATGGGGCATCTCTACTGAATGTGTCTTCTTGGCGAGTTATTTGGCGGTCAATAGATCTGAAGATATTTTTTATACTTTAGATGATTGTGTTATGCTTTTAACCATCCCGTAACTTACGAGTAATAAGTAGTCATAGTTTTGTCGGAATCGGATGAGCGATACTGCAGCCCGTAAGAGACATACAGACAAACGTAAATTTTTATTTATGAAGGTTCAATTGTTCTCTTCTTGGAAGAAAGTTTTGCAAAGCAAAACTCTTGTTTAACGCTAGATTCATAGACTATCACTTCAATATAACTGATTCAAAGCTTTATGGCTATATTAAGGAAGTTTGTATACAAAAATGAATCTTGATTGGATTGCGAATTTCTAAACAGCTAGGGATTAGTGGCCTTTCAGTCAGTGAACTATTTCAGATATAGATTCATATTTTACGTTGTTTCGGTTATATATATACCCCGGTTCCTTTAGACATCGATGGTAAAATATATTTTATGCCTTAGCATTTAAAATGAAAGGACTTCTTTTATATCAGAGCTTTTTAATTAAGGATTCTTAGAAGCTCATAATTAATTTTTTTCACTTATTTCAAACGCCATTTTGAGGAAGATACACAAAGACGCAGTTCTTCCATAGGAAATCATAAATGCCAAGCTTTCAAACTCACGTATTTCTAGTCACAGAAACGTTGGACGCGTTTTCTTTAAAATGTCAATGCGTAACCATATGTTACTTGTGATGACTCAAAAACAGAGGGGTGCGGAGAGATTTTAAACCTATCAAAATATACATTTATTGACACAAATTAGATAAAATATTGATATTCACAATAATAAGGACATTTGCCATCAAAATATTTTCTCAATCAAACAGTTTAAAATTTAATTATTATAATATTATTAGAATGGATTCCTTTCTATTAAAAAGCTTTCAATTCATTTTTAAACATACTAAATATGTTTTAATAATGCAATGAAATAGATATTTCCCTCCCACAAGAGTTTTGTATTTTCGAATGCAGCATCTATTCTTACTTTTATGAGTGAAATCGACTCATTAAATGATTGCACAAACGGTTCTTTTAAAGACCTTTTAGTATTACATGAAGGAATGTCTTATAAAAATTCTAATGTGTAAGCTTTCATATGTAAACTTGTCGATTTACTCAATTAATCACAAAATTTATTTACAATTAACTGTCGAATTTTTTAATACATAGATAATACAGAAGATTTGTGATAAATACAATTAAGAACCTGAATAAAATGTTTGATTAAAAAATTCTGAAACTTTCCACAATGAATAGTTTATTAAAAGTAAAGGATTTCCTTCATTGAACTAAACGTTTAACATTTAATTTCACGCCATTTGAATCAATAAATCAAAATTTTCGTTTTGAAAAAAAATCATCGAGAAGATTTCTAAAGAAATGCCCTCACATGAAGTTATGAATGATTTACAAAATACTCGAAACAAACGCTGAACGCTTATCTTATGCGAATGAAACCACAAAACAAATCTTAAGTAGCATTTATTATCATTTATCTCTAGTTTAGAACTAATTAAAATTCGCAATGCCAAGAATTTGATATAAAAAGAACAGGAATAAAAGGGACTGGAGGATTTTATTCAATGTAAAGTGATTAGAACAACGACTTAGATTATTTTTTCTGAAAGTTATTTGCATATTTTCGATTCTTTATGCAGAAATTCGAACTACATCAAAGATAAATTCTTTGATTCTCTATAAATTTTCTTTATATCTCAACGTCTTAAGATGAAAATAAAGAAAAATTCAAGAAAGAAAGATGGCGACATAAAGAAAGGTTGATATAAAAAATGTTCAAAGTCATTATAATATATTTTGTTGACCTTCCACAAATAAGGAAACTGAACCAACATTTATTAGAATTTCAAAATCTTAAATAACGTAAATAAAAATCATCGTGGCTCTGAATGTCTGCATATTTGTATGTATTTTAAACATTTCCTCCAAAAGAACTGCCTCGAATACAACCAAATTTTACGCACTTTTTTATAAATTAATCACCTTTGGTGACCAGCTGGTTGATCAATAATGCTGGCTGAAATTTTGTATTAAATATTTTATGCGTCTCTTTGTGACTTATTCAACAAAATATTTTTAAGTTTGAAATTTTAATAGTTATATAATTCATTTATGCTAATATGGAGATTTTAAAACCATTATATTCATTATTATTTTATATTATATTTCTAATTACACGTATAATTTCAATTTTAAATTAAAATGTTATTTGTTAAATTGCGATTAATATAAAACATTATTTTTTAATACAAGCAACGAAAACAAATTCTTTCGACATTTATGCCTTCTATGCACTACAAGATACTTTTCATAATTTGTGTAAAACTTCAAACAATTACAGAACAAAAACATTTTCGGACTCCTAATAAAATTCAATTTTTAGTTTTTCTTTCAAAGCTATTTAAAGGACGTCAGTAATAATTGCTTTCTTCGGTCTACGATATGCTTAAAAAATGATGAAGTCTGAATTTTGTGTACCTCTATATAATCCTTTGCCCCGATGGAATCATATCCTGCGAAATATTAAATGCTCCAACTGTTAACTAAATAAAAACCTTTCTTTCTTCAACGATGGACTCCGAATGGATATGAAGTTTCGAATGCTGTAATTTTGAATAATCAATATTTTCATAATTTTAGGCCAATCGGACTTGAGAAATCGTGGGCACTGACTCGCGTATCTTCTTTTAGATATTGGTCGATGAATTGATCTAAAATCACCCGTTTTTATTCAATACTGATATTAAATTTTAACAAATCTTTCTGTTTTAGTGAGGGATTTAGTTAATTGAGGCTTATCTCTTTTTATTTAGAACCAGTTGGTACGCGGGGCGTTGCTGCCACCGAAAAAAATATTAAGAGTAATCCATCAATCATTTGGCAATGTTTTATCGAAGCAGGATGAAGGGTACCGCAGTGCAAAAACGCGAACAGACAAATACTCATTTTCTATATATTAGGTCATCTTTTAGAATTGTGAAACTCGGTGTTCTTTCAGAACGGTAATGAAGGAAACTATTTATAAAATCTCGTGATTCTTTTAATATTTGTTCGGAATTCTCAAATTTAGTTTTAAGAAATGTGATTAAAATAGTTTCTTTAAAATTGATTAAACATGGAAAATATATTTATACCATAAAATCGTTAATATAGTTGAAACGATAACTTTTGAAAATGAAGAGGGTGCAAAATGATTTGTGCTACAATATTTTTGGTAGTTACTATGAAAAAGGCAAAAATGTAATTAAAATTTAAATCCCCCAGATTGGTCTCCCCAACACTTTCTCTCATAATCTGGCATAATGTTGTTACCTCTGAGAATCACTTGCATGGCATTAGTATAAAATATTCCCCTTTTCACTCGGATTGAGCCTTTCTACGGAATCTCTTGTCTCCTCGGCGAGTTATTTGGAGATGAATCCTCGGTAACTAGGTGTGGTTGAGCCGAATTTTTATTTTTTGTTTTACATAATGGTACTATGCCTATAACCATCCCGTAGATGTAAGCAATAAGCTGACCCAGTTTCCTGGCAATCGGATGAGCGGCACGGCGACGCACAAGAGGCATACGGACAAACATTCATTGTTATTCATATAGATATTAGAGTCTGATAAATATCTCGTGAATTATGATTCTAAGGGCAGAGGATGTAGTTAAAAGTAAACATTCTTCATTTATTGGATCACTCATAGACTCAAGTTATAATTATTTGCTTTATTTGGAGAATTTTGATACGTATATCTCTATTACTAAAGATTTACAAATTAGCTGTCGGGATCTGCACTAAGACAATTGAATGTATACAGGAGCGGATCTCATGCGCTTATTAAACCGTATTCGCCCTAAATACAGATGATTTATTGAATTCAGGTATCCGACCCCTTTCAAAACACTGGTTATCGACCACATAAGCGATTTTTTTTACTGTCATCTCTGGTCATTCAGACTGTCTTCTTTCCAAAACAGCTTATTTTTTCAGGAAAAGGAAGGTTATCTTGTAGAATTTTAAGCAAAACATATTTTTCAGCTAAAATTTATCTTTAACTTTCAACTAAAATGAGTCTTAAATTCTCCACCGTTAAAATGATGTCTCAAAAACTAATAGAGATATTTACATAACAGAGCGTGGATTAAATGATATTGGCGATGAAATGAATCAAAACTTTCATTGTTAGTGAAATAGTTTTTTTTTTTTTCATTTAGAGGTGTTTTTAGAAAAATTAAGTTGTGAGTTTATGGAAAAAATGCATATACACGTATATTTGTTCCCACAACTTCTTTGCATTTGAATATTTTTCTCAGTATTTAGTTCGTTTCATCCATCGTTATACTCTATAACATGAGTGAGTACAAAGAAAAATAGATTATTTATAATTTTGTGTAGAGTGTTAACCGTTTTGTTTTAACCATTGAATTTCATTAAAATTGACTAAATTTTTCTCAAAATACATTATATTTTCAAATATTTTTTTTTATTTATAGCGCAAATTGTAACTGACAATACATCTAAATTCATCAATAGTTTAAAAAAAAAAACAGTTTTTCAAAATTTTTCCTTCGAACGTAGTCGGATACCTTCATAATATAAATGCTGTCAACGATCATAGATCATAGAAAACCTTGCTCGGCGTTTACTTTATAGAAAATATTATATTTCATTTTATACAGACACGTACTTGAAATGATTCTTTTCTGCGTTTAATTTACAATAAAAGGTGGTTTGTTTTTTAATGTGAGCTTTTAACACTGTCATGGCAACACACTAACAAAAGATAATTTTGTTCCATGCACCCATAATGTGCTGGATAAATTTTATTTTTATTTGTGTGAAATAAATTGTTGAAATATACGATTGAAATATTTTTAAAAAATTCATTTAAAATAGAAACTTAGTTATCTTTAAAAAATTAGTATTAACATTAACATTGTTAAAAATATTAATGTCATTAAATTGATTATGTTTTTAGCTTTAAATTGATGCTCAATTCATATTTGTGCGATAGTATTTATAAAAGTTTCCTTAGATACGTCGAGATGTCTCTTAATATACATTTAAATAAAATCAAAATTAATTTTTTTTAAAAAAAATGCCAAGTACACATACATGCGTAAAATTTGATAATTATAGGTTAAAGGATCTGACTTGCAGAGTACCAACAAACACTTATTTTCCTACTAGTCGCTCTAGGCAACTACCTGGTCTGCTAGGAGTAAAGTTCTCCAAAATTTTCAGTTAAATATTTATGTACTTTAGTCACTTAATAGTTTTTTTTTCTCTCACTATTTTTTAAAATTTATTTTTTATTTCATAGCACCTTTTGAAAAGGTTTTTATTAGTCATAAGTTATTGAATTTAACCATGGCTAAAATTACGCCGTCGCTCAGACGAAGACAACCTTTTTATTGTATATCAAAATTCAAACAGAATTTGCCTTGCCAAATGTAAGAAGTATTTATAAATCTTGAATAAAATAAGCTTTAAGCGATTTTTAAAATCGCTTGATTTGGTTGATAATCTGTTATTAAAACCAGGCAGTAAATATTTTAGAGGTTAAAAGAATTTTATGTGATTTTAGATATTACTAAAGTGTAGTATTTTCATTAATAATTATTATATATTAAAGAATTTGAACCTCTGGCAATGCTGAATATATTATCTATTATTAAATAGAGCAAAAGTTTAAAACAGTGGAGCATAGCATTTATGCTACATATTATTTCAAATTACTGCACAAAGTCTGAGAAAAATGATGGGCAGTAAGAATGTATACTCAGATGTTTGAAGGATGCTGTATTCAGCAATTCACGGCAAAATGAAATGAGAAATGCAACGATTATTGACATAATTGTGACCCTCACATCAAGCAATTGACCTTTACTCTAGAATTTGGATTGATATTTGGCTTGGTACTGAAGAAAATTAATGTGGAATTTTAAAGAAGTATTATGAATATTTCCCTCTAAGGAATGCGCGAAAAATACAACAATTTACTATAAAACAGATAGGAAATAAAATTAAATAAGGCACAGTTTAAAGGACTTAGTTCCACCCTTTCAATGCATCTTTACAAACTCCCTCTCATCTGAGAAATATTCTACAAACTTCGGAAAGTACTTTACGTTGTTTACGCACTCCGAAATCCAAACCTGCATGCACTCCGAGTGCAGACCTGTGGCGAGCGGAATGAAAAACAGATTCTTTCTCTTATTGCGTTCGAAGTAAGAAAGAATGTTTTTCCTGAAGTACGGGAGAACAAGTTCCTTTGCATGATTTCGTATTGAAATTTAAACGGAAATATCTTCTTTTTCAATTTCGAGTGCTCTCGGCTCGGCGAAATCATCTTTGCATCGAGGAGTGCGCCATTGCGTGGAAAAATATTGAACTTTGCTCGGCGGAACTCCTTTTTATAAAAGGATATCAACTCTATGCTCCGGGAAGAGCAGATAGAGCGGGGGTTTCTTCCCCTCGATATCTTTGCGTATTCCTTTGTTGTATTGGATCAGCTATTTTCTTACATAAAACTATTTTGAATTAGTTTCGGAAAAAATCTGAAAATTACACATTTTTTTTCGCCCATATGAAAATATTTCTTGAATAAGCAATAAAGAATATTTAAAATCCATCTTTTAATCGAAAAGATTTTTAAATTTTGATTTTTGAAGAATTCCTATGTTGTTCAGTTTGATTGTTATCAATGTAAGTAAAGAAAAATAAAGGATTTTTTTTCAACCTCGAACGTAGACAAATGTTCAATTAATCGAAAAAGTTTTCAAGCACTGTCTATTATTTGTAGTCCATTAAAGTTGAATCCAAGGAAAATGTAACGCTGAAAGCATATTCTCTTTAAAAATATATGGGGAAAAATAAATTTTCCGATAACTGCATTAGCATAAGGAGCCATTTTCACATTTACATCATTTTAAACTGTAATCCTTGGTGTTTTTTGTTTCTTCATTCTTTAAATATTTTTGGGCACACATATATCCTCCGATACTGAACTCCAGACTGATCTGTTCGAAATAACAAGCGATATAAAAGGTGAAAAGGATTCAAGATCTTTCTCAATGAGTAGAATCGGGTTCTTCCAAGGGCCAGCTTTATGCAAACGAAGCACTTTTAACTCTTTATTACAAGTGAAGCCATTTTTAACACGTTCACTGCCACTACCCACGCCTGATATCAGGGCCATCTGTCGAATGAGATGACCCTTTTCTTTGCTATCTTTCGACTGCAGTGGAGAAGGTGTCGTCTCATAACATGGATGGTTTGGTACAATTACACAATATTTGTAACGCACAGGCGCGTTTGCGATAGTCAAAGCAATATATTTTTGATGATGTATATATTGATGTAATATATTTTAATTTTTTATGGTGGATATTCAGCGTTTTTCTTTTGCTTATTTTTTCTCTTCGATCGGGGCCACGCGACAGCGGCACATCGCATCTGAGACCGCGTTTCAAAATCGAGTAATTTTCATTGAATTGCATCAAGCGTTTCAGTATGGAGCCCGTTTTTCGCGTCTTGAGATCAGAATTAAAATTTTGGTGTTTCCTAGGCAGGGACTTTACTGTCCAACTGATCGGCGGCTGATTGCCAGCATCATTTTCTTCTTCGTGCCCTCTGCTTTGCCGGTCTCGCGAGTCGCACAGCCCTTCCATGATCAGCAGCAATGATGCATTCAATTCACCCAGATCCTCGCAACTTTCTTTTTCATCTCCTCATTTTCTGCCACTAAATGCGGTGCTGCAGTGTTCCGTTCCCTTCTGGATCCATTTATCTTCGACAAGCTCTAATTACTTTAAATGACATTAAATGCATTAAAAAACATTGAAATGTGAGCGCACGCTGTGCAGTTTTTTTAAAAGAAAGATTTTATAATGTGCCATATCCAGAAAATGCCAACATTTGCAACTGAATACGTAGAAGAAAAAAAACTCACGTTTTTTAATTGTATGCATCCCTTTGTAACAAAAAATAATCCATAATACAGCATTCTTACAACCATTTCCTTATGTTTCACCTTCGAAAAGATCCCAAATGGAATCTTTAGTGGCGCACAGCCCAACGAAGAACAGCCCATCTTACAATTATTTATTTTAAATATTAAAAACACAAAAGTTTTAAGTTTTTCCAGAACTTGAAATCAAATCGACCCAATTGAGTCACACTATTTAAAGAGCGCTCTCCGGCTCCCCTCCCCAAACAACACCCACCTCTCTCACCTTGAGGCACTACCCAGATTTCGTCAGATTTTCAAAGGTGTCGGAAAGGCCCGGGAGGGGGTTGGCTCTGTTCTAGAATTCAAATTAGGTTCGACGAGATCGGTTCGTCGGAGATTTAATTACAGCGCTCCCTTCCACTCCTTACCAAATTAGTCCCCGATTAAATTTCATTCCGGAACATCCCCCCCCCTCCCAGATATAACTGACAAGCTCCATCTCGGCGATATTCGAAGCGGAAGGGGGAACGAAAGCAGCGGCAAGAAGCGGTTGAGAGAGATGGAATTATCAATCAGTGGGAAAACACGCGCATCCGAGATTTCCGATGCGAAAATCGCCCACCCCTCCCCTGAATTCGTTGTGATTAATTAATCGTTAATGAGTCGAAATGCGGACGCAAGAAGGAATAAGCACGCACTAAAACGAAGAGCGAGTTGGGATGTTTAGAGTTAGCTCTAATGAACGTGCGATGGTTTTGCTGGAGGAAGGAAAGTAAAACTGGCATCAGTCGCTAGAGAGACGGTTGGAAATGATGAGTAGAGTGGGGATCAGATTCAAGAATTTCAATTAAGCAGTCCTCTAAAAAAAGTTGCGGATTTTTCATTAACCTATATAAATAAAAATGAATGCTTGTCTGTGTGTCTCTTATGCTTTTCTAAACCGTTCATCCGATTGCGATGAAACTGGGTCAGCTGATTGCTTACACCTACGGGAATGGTTATAATTATAATACAATTGACTAAAATTAAATAAAAGAATTTCGAATCTCAATCGCATCTGTTTATCAAGGATTCATCTCTAAATAATTCGCCGAGGAGACACAATAGATTCAATAGAAATGCTCAATTCCAATTAAAGGTTAATATTCTGTCGCTAGAGTAAGCAAATGTAATGCAAGTTATTCTCAGAGGTAATAACTTTTTGACAGATGATGGGAGAAAGTTTTGATTGTGACCAACGTTGGGGGGTTTTAAATTTTAATTGAATTCTAGCGTTTTTCGCTGTAACTTTCAAAAATATTATAGTGCAAATAATTTTGCACCGTATTATTCTTCAAAAAATTCAACTATATTAATAATGCTATGGCATAAATGTATTTTCTATGTTTAATCAGTTTTATAAAAAACTATTTTATTCATATTTTCTAAAATTAGAGAATTCTGAACAAATATGAAACGAGTCACGAGACACAAAAAATAGTTTCTTTCATTTCCATTCTGAAAGGACACCAAGCTTCCCAATGCTAAAATATCTAATGTATAAAAATGAATATTTGTTCTTTCGTACTTTATGTACCGTCGTACCGTTCATCCTGCTTCGATGAAACATTGTCAAATGATTGATTCATTGTACTTATTAATATTTTTTTCAGAGGCAGCAAAGCGCCGGGTACCAGCTAGTTTTATGTAAGCGAAAATTGTGCCTAAAAAGTGGAGGCGGTCGGATAAGATTCGGGGAAACTTGGATAAATGTGGAAGAGATTAATAGATAGACAGTTGAAGAGTCGATTGAAAATAATTTATTTCATGAGTCAGTTTCAGTCCTTTCTGATATCATGACAGCAACGAAGTTAGATCGAAGAAAACTTAATCTATTCAATTAATATTCACAACAAAACAAATGTTTTTGAACTTACTCTACGTTTAAATAAATTATTAATAAAAAATTTAAAAAACTTTTTACACAATTTTAGATTTTTTTAAAGATATTAATGAAACAATGAGAAATGAATTATCGCAATGCATTGTATCAACTGTAGTTTAGTTTAGTTTAGTTATATTAACGTCCCGTTTAAAGCAACACGAGGGATGTTTTGGGACGGACCTCGTAATTTTGAACCACGATCAGATGACGAGGACGACAACTGACCTGGCAACCCCTCTCCACACCACACCACACCAGCGAGAGGACGTTTGGCCTGACAGATTTAACGTGCAAGAGACCCCCTCACACGATGGTTCTTCGGTGGAATCGAGTCTCGAACCTGAAACCCTCCGGTTCCGGTATCAACTGTAGAGTCAGATTCTAAAATTTTCAGAAATTTCTTACGATAGCAAATCGGTGGTTTGTATTTTTAGTGACTGCAAGAAATATTGTTGCGCAAAAACGCAAGATATTGCTCATTTTTGAAATAATGAAGAAATCGATGAATATTTCAGAAAGAAAGAAAAAAGAGGCACTCATTTACAGCTCGTTGAAGCGGCTGCTCTTGGTATCAGGTTGAAGAGCACGTTTGGTAACTACATACAATAAGAAATATGTTTTTAATATTATTACATTGATGTAATGACATCCTTCATTGGCACCTCTAAATAATGAAAAAATTTTGTCGAATACTCCTTCAAATATATTTATTCTACGAGCAAGTGTTATTCCCTTTTGAAAAATTATTTCGCTTTTATAACAGAAACATTTAATTGGGTTCATCGGTATCAACTAAATTATATCACTGTCTTTTTTCTTAAAAAAAACTTTTAATACAAAAGAGAGCTTTTCGTGAGTCTCTTGTTATACACTGAAAAAAACCGCAGTTGCTAAATTAAACTAATGCGAAATTTGGGGTTCACTTCGGTTTTGGTTTTTCTTCTGTTACAGCTTTTCTTTTGTTTCTTTGTTTTCCAAATGCGATTTGTTTTATGTTCCCGCGAGAATTCAGAATAGATGCATCTGCTGTAAAAAATGACAGCGAAACGACTATAAACAGAATTCACACTAAGAATACTATCGGAGAGGAAAAATAAATAAAATGGGAAAATGCGAGTAAAAACAAATTTAGAGTAAAACAATCCGTTGAAACACCGAACTCTGTGCACTCCTGAATTTATTCTGAAACAAGAGAAAAATCGTCACTGGGAAAGGAAACTCACTCGTATCGTAAAACTGCAGGCCGGAGCTCGTTAAAGGTTGGCTCTTTTGGCGCCCCTTTCACAAACAAAGAATGTAGGAATCTTCCAATACTTCCAGACAAACATTTGGTTTTGGATTTTTTAAATTTCTCTTTCAATTATTCAGTTGGTGATTTTAACTTCCGATGTGAATAAACTATCTAGTCGCTTCCATTAGCTTCCTACTAAAAAATAACTGTGGGAAGAAGGGGAATGTTATTTACAGTGTATGCGTGGGGTCATTTTGAAGTCTGGTACAGTTTAAACTGGCCAGATTGGCCCCATTCGCATGCTAATTTTTTTTTTACCTTCACCCGCATAAAACCGCGAGTCTTGAGTAAGCTTATGAATGAAAGGCTGGAATTCCTACTATTTATTTACACTCTCCCTAAATATATTTATTTATTTATACATCTTGTTCAAATTTTCCATCGTTAATAAAATACTTTTTACTCATCCACTCGAATTCAAATACATTGGTTTTAAACTTGTAGAAGCTGACACTCGATGTCACTACATTTTTTTTTTCAAGTATTAATGATGGTCGAAACGAAGAGGCAGCAGCTCAATCGGTGAAATGCAAGGGTTTCGGTATTTTTCACGTGAAGATGAAGAATGCGAATTCGACTCTTGTGAAAATATTTAGTAGGATATAAATTTAGGAATAGATACCGTCAATAGCAAAGCGAGTAGGTCGTTGGAAAAAAAACCCTTTTGCCACTTAATATTGGGATTATCTCATACGCATATACATAGTTAGATTAATTGTTATTATTTAATAAAAATAACTAAAATAAAAATTTTCTTTGTTGACCAAAGTAGGATATGACTTTTAAAATTTATTTTTAGATTATTTGTTACTGACCAATTGACACCAAAATTTAACGCGTAATTATAGATCTAGTCACAAGAAAACATCCCGAATTTCCTTGATGTAAGTCATTGCATTTATGAATTATTGCGTTTATACGAATGATAAAGTACGGACCAATAGACAGTCAACTTCGAGGCTGATTTGATTCAAAATTTTATACGTGTTTATATTTTAGAGCTAAATCTGTACACCAACTTTTATTTACCTTGTTTTTGCATTTTGTAGGTATTGAGCTCATCTACAATTGAACAACTATACAGACAGACTTCCGGTGAAAGGTTTTCCTCCCAAATTTGATGATTCATAAACCAAATTTCGTCTTTCTAGCTCGAAGCGGCTTCGACTGATCGCATTCATAGAAATAAAGACAATGCCGAAAATGTGTATTTCGGGCTCAAGGATGTCCGAAACAACCAGATTCACCAAAACCTTGTTTGAGGATCTCTCTGCGTTCCATGCATGAGAAAGTTAAAAGCATTTGATTGGAAATAATATTTCCAATCAAATGCAAATGGAAAGATGACGTTCCCTTTGAAAGAATGCGAACAAAGCTCTGTTGTTTTTGTGGCCAAACCATTGCTTGTTTACTCTTTGTGTCCAGATACCAGCAGTGTGCGAAATGATGGGAATTATCGTTTTCAGGTGTCACCCATTTGAGAGCTCTGCTGTTGCACGGCGAATTCCTATTCAGGAGAACATTTACCCCAACATTTCTTCCAAAATGCTCATTCATCAAGCAGACCCAAAATAGAAAGAAAGGAGGACGTTTTATTAGCGCAGAGTATAATCAAAAAACAGAAGTGACATCTCACTAAACAAGTTACTGAATCTCCTGCTGCCCGATTTAGACACTAGGAATAATAATCTGAGGACTTCAATCTCGAATCTGAGATCCTCAGCCAAAAAATCGGGGCTTTCCTTACTTTGAACAGTACTTAATAAAAATAGTCTATGATACTTAAAAGCTAAATTTTTGTTAGCTCTAATCACTTTATCGATGTAAGGGAAACTGCTCACTACGGTTCTCTTCTTCCTTCCGTAAATTCAGCATTCCGTGCCATTTACTATCCACTTAACTGTGGATAGTAAATGGTTAGGAGAGATGCTTCTCACATGCACAGTGGCATTGTCTTTCAAATCTTTCATGGTTACAAGCATCCTCGATAAGCGGAATCGTTTTAAATATCTCCAAGGCTAAAAATCAGAAGCATTCAGATATACAGAACGAAATGCTTATGTTGCGAGACACGCACGACTCATTGCTCTATCCTTTGTTAAATGCTGCAGAGGAAGACGCCCGTTGGGGGGAAGGCGCTTGGTATTGCAGAAAGGTAATTGAACATGTGCTGTTGCTTTTGGGATAGTCATCGAACTGACCTCCGACCCATCACTAAAGCTCACAGATTCACCTCGCAACATTGAGTGACCAGACCACCGCAACTGCAACACTGGAGGGAACTATGGTTGAGTTCTAGTGGCCATCACCGGCCGCGATACAACCCTTTCCGATGGGAGTACGTCCCGTCATCGATGGGAGGGCCAGTGCCCCCACCTATTTGCGCCCACCGAGTTGGCGATATCCAACCACCTTCTGGAACCATCTCATCCTCAATGACGAGGTGTCCCCCCCAGGGGTCTGCGTTTGGGGTACATCATACGTTTTGGTACTTACTGGTCCTTTGGGTAAATCCTATAATCGTCGAAATTCTCGAAATGCAGTTGCAGCATTTCCTTTGTCTGCATAAAAAAACTTTACGACCAAGGAGTGAAGCTATCACCGATAAGAATGACATTTTCCCAGCTTATCTTTTTTTTTTTTTGCCTTGAACAGTGGCAGCAAATCAAAGGATTATGCCAATTTGTGAGCTGACAGTGAGAAACTGCATTTACAATGACAGTTCCAGTATCTTGACTTTTTAATGCTCTTTTTTTCATACCAACAGGCGCACGCTAAAGCCGTCGGGGCCGAACGTCCTCCTGTTGGTGTGGCGTGGAAGTTTGGAGAGGTTGGTGCCAACTCAGGTGTCGTCCCTTCATCTGACCGAGGTTCAAAATGACAAGATCCGTCCCAAAATAACCCCAGTGTTGCTTCAAAATGGGGCGTTAATATTACTAAACTAATTTTTATATCAGCAATTGAAAGTAGGAAAAATCCTAACCACATGTTTTTTGTGCGTGATTATGTGTGTCTTTTTTGGCATGTTTTCTGTTGTACTGCGCCATCTATCAGTGTTTCTGAATTTTTCTTTGCGTCTCCCCAACTTTTGAAGAATTTGTTCATCAATTTTACTCTGGGTAGTTCGCTGCACAGAGAGCTCAAAGAAGGGGTGTTTTGATTTTGAACAACTTCTACAAGAATGTAATTCACAATTATACAATTCGCAAAATAAAACGCATGGAAAAGATGCAATTCGAATTATTTTTACCTCCATTTCGAGTGAATAAAAATTCAATCCAAAACAAAACAACAGCGGAGCAATTTTAATTAAACTAGAGTGAACGATTTCTTAAACATCTTTTCGTATACTGTCAAAAAAAGGTTTTGAACACTTTTTACGATCTTTTTATAATCTGTTCAAAAAAGATTCCATTTGCAGAAAACAACTTGCAAACAATTTGAGACAGATGCCCATGTTTTTATTCATGCCGGTTTTTTTTTTTAAGTATAGTAAAAGTTGTTTTATGCTTCCATGTGAATTTAAAAAAGATTTATTTGATATAAAAAAAATGAAACAGAAATACGCAGAACCTTGCCAGATGAGAATGAAAGAGGAAGTAAGAATCAATCAAACAAGAGAAAAGATAAGCAAGGAAAACAAAGCTAAATAAAAAAATCTGCAATGGAAGATTTAAATTACATTTTCCGTTCTTGAATTTTCTTTGAAGGAAAACAAAAAATTCACATCCAGCATCGGATGCTTAGTGAAAGGTGTTAGCTAAAGTGATATAATTTTCTGAACTGCCTGACAATGATGAATACTGGACAACGTTGAAAAAAAAAGATTAAAAAATAATAATGGGAAGTTTTTAAAATTAAAATTAGATATATTGCACTCTAAATAACGCATTTTACTATTTTACTTTCGGCTTCATTCAACTATTTTGTCATTGCCAAATTTATTATATTCTGTATGTATAAAAATCCGTTTTTTGTACCGCTTTAAAAAATTAATTCAATTGGTCTTTCTTATTTTCGGTCACACAAAATTTAAAAAAATTAATTAATTTTAAAAAAAAACGCGAAAAATTGAGAAAATTAAACTTGAAGTCCTGATGAATTCTTTCTTTAGTCTTCCTAAAATATTGTTTGAAAGAAAGCCGTGTTTCTGCCTGTTTTTCTGTAAACACATAAATGCAAAATGCAACGAACTTGGTAGAAGGAATCTGTGTTTAGTCTTAACACCAAAAGTTTCGGTCTGTCCTGGTGCGTTTAGACACAATTGCTCAAAAACACAATCAGTTATATGAACGATTTTTAGCGATAAGAAATATATCAAATTTCGGACACATTTTGCCAAAGGTTTGACTGTCAGCCGGTGTGTATGTTTCAGGATTAAGGCTATCGTTACACTTCATTTCTAATCTGCCAGCGATGCGGATATAGTTTAGATGAAAAAGTGTTCAAATGACGGGAAGAATAATATTTTATGCTTTTTGATTCAAATTATGTCTCTCTCAAAAAGTAAGAAAACTGTTCTGTGACTAAGATTAATTATTTACAACTGAACCAGTGATTTCCAATGGCATAAGTTGTTATATGCTATTGCATTAATAACATTAAAACGTGTTTTTATTCGATTAAATTTACATGGAAAAGTATTAAAGTGGTTTGAAAATATTTTTTATTTATTTTTATTTTTTATTCAGGCTTTTATTCAATTTCATTTTCATATTCTTATTTTTAGTTGCTATTTTATTTCAAGAACAAACTCTAATTCACATAATTTACATTTTTATAATCACACATTTCATGAAAGCTTCAGTAAAAAATTTACATTTTGTATTTGAAGTTGCAAAGCTTTGGATATCAACAAGAAAATTAAAGGAACTAAACAACTTACAAGGAAAAAAAAGAAGAGGAAATGGGAGAGAATAAAGAACACAAAATTATGTGTTTTTAAATGGAAACTATAGTTATGGAAACTAATAGGTTGCAAACTGGATATCAAAAAGCAACCGAAAATTCAAATCCTTCTCAGCTTATCACATTATGTTATGTTAGTCTTATTTTTTCATTTCTATCGAACACTTATTTTTCATTTGAATGATCTCTGGTGAATTAAGAATAAGATGTATGCAAATTAACATTTTTAATAATTTTATTTTCATTTCATGTATGTAGTTTTCCTAGGCATTTAGAGAACCTAAATAGTCTCGAATATAGTACTCTTACAGGTAAAGTACTATATTTGTGTACTAAAGTGTGATTTCAACTCAGTACTCAACTCAGTAAAGTACTAAAGTGTGATTTCAACTCAGAATCCTTTATTATAATCGCCTATTAAATACCAATTTATTTCATAGTTAAATGCATTTATATTTTCCAACTTATTTTTTCAATTGAATATGGCCATATATGTTTATTTACGAACAAATTAAACGATTTCTGTTATTGTTTACGAACAAATTGAATATCTATTGTACACTTTTCCACAAAGTATATAAAAAATAAGTATCGACATTTTCAATTTCACCTAAAATTTTATTTTTCCAGATTGTTTCATAAAATGAATTTGTATATGACTCCTATTTGTGTTATACCTTTTTAACTCAGTCAATTTTGTTGTAAAGCAATGTTAGGTTTTTAAGCGCTGTTTCAAATAAAGCTTCTTATTTACATAACTTTACGCGGTTCAACAAAAAATGAGATTTCATTTTATAGATCATATTTTTTTCGTCTTAATAATATTATTATATTAATCGCTTAACTGTTTTTCCCGTATGCCGTACGTGCATCGATTTATCGAATTTTGACAGTTGTAAGCTAAAAATAAACCATTCATAACTATTATAATTCAGCATTGAAATTACTTGGAAATGCATAGTTAAGTCAGGCATTCAATGGGTTCCATTTGAATCGAAATAAGGATACATTCCCAAATTAGAAGGTGTCATCTTGAAAGATGGTGAAGGAAAATAAAACAGTTGAGAAGTTAGGAAAATTAGTTGAAGCTCCTTCATTATTTTGTAACGAACTCCTTCATCATTTCGTAATGATAACAATTTCTTGCTTAATAAATTTATCCGACATCCAAAATAATCATATATTTATTTTGATTAATAATATCTATATATGATTACTCTTTAAATATCTTCTTTTTATTCTGTCTTTATAAATTTTTTAATGTATTTTTGTTATGAATTTCTGATATTTTAATTTTTGACTTTATTCAATGCCACGTTTCCCCTATCACCTAATATCTATTGGTTTATCACACACTAACACTATTTAAAATTCCGAAATGAAATGTTTTAATTTATTTGGTAAAATATACAGAAATTTCTTAGTATTATGTGATAAAATTCATTTAAATCTTTGTACTAAAAATAAATCAATAGAAAAGGAAGAGTTACCTTTGATTCTTTATTTGTTTTGATTGGGAATTACATTATATTAATATTTATCAGCGGATACTATCATATTTCAAATAACATTCATTTACCGGCAATTCAATTTCTCTATAAATTAAAATAATTGCTTTTTTTTGTAAGCATTAGTTAAAACTGTAGAATACTTTTATTTTGATGTTTGTTGCCTTTATGGTACACGTAGTGTAATATTTTTCATTACCAAATAAAGCTTAAATTTTTATCTCTTTAATATCTTGTTGACCTGGAGGCCGATTTTTGTGACAAATATTTGCATTATTTAAAGAGTGAAAGTGAATAATGCGATATTTATGCCGCTACTAAACAGCATAATGTACTACCTAAATCTTTGGGTGAAGACGGATAACTACATCGTATTCCGATGTATTCTGATATATAGTATAGTATAGAACATAGTATATAGTATATATAGTATAGTATAGAACATAGTATATAGTATATATATTATAGTATAGAACATAGTATATAGTATATATAGTATAGTATAGAGCATAGTATATAGTATATATAGTATAGTATAGAACATAGTATGTATTATAGCATATAGTATATAACCATATAGTATAGGAATATTTATTTGTTCACGTACTTTATTCAAAAACGAAGCTGAATTAACTGCATAAACTTTTATTCGCCACTTTAAGTGTTAAAAACAAAAATTATAATGTTCAATTGAGCTTTTTCCTTATAAAGTTTTCTAGAAAATTAGGACTGGGGTATTTGATCGATTTGAATTAAATAAATTTTTATAAGAGTTTCGTTACAGAAAGAAAAAAAAGATTATTTTTGCTACTTAATTAAGGAGAATGTTTATGCTTGCACTCTAGAGCACAGATGACCAGATCGAGATTGACTCGTAGCTCAGAAAAAAGAGCCCAGAACTGCAGAGAGAATAGTTCTTAAGAAATGATTCATTGAAAGTGACGCGAATTGCCGACTTCCTTTTATCATGATTGCCAAAATTATTTTAGAACACAAAGACATTTTACACAACCTTAAAATTAAAACATATCTATTAGGTAATATCAATTAGCTGATATAAATTTTTAATTTTTTAAAAATAAGTTTTAAATTTATTTTATAGCAATACATTTTATATTTGATTTAAAGCTCCAACCGTTTTAGTTATGTTACAAATATTTATCCTCAATTTTGTTATTATTGTAAGAAAAAATATGACTTTATGTATGCTGAAAAAAGAAAAAATATATGGTTTCGAAGTAAATCCAATTTTTTAAATCTAAATATCAACTGGAAGAGTCAGCTTAGAAAAATATTTGGTTGTTCATACTTGCTCTCCATTTTTTGCACAATTTTCTATTTCATTCAATCTTATTTAATTACGCGCACTAACAACACTGAATTATGCAATTAAAAATTTAATTAAAAAATCTTATTTTTGGAAATAGGGTGTGGTAGATCACTTTCACAACAAGTGCTTTAGCATAACACAAAAAGGGTCGAATTCTTTTGAGAACAAAATTTGCATTGATGCGTTTAATCTATGCTTTTTTTTTCTACTTATATCTAGTTCATGATAACCGGCCTTAAAGCGACAGATAATCAGAAATAAATATTTCCGGCACTTTGTTTACCTTTTCACGCAACAACGAGATATCCCTCCCTTCATTTAGTAAACAAAGGGACACTGAATCCGTTTCAGCTGTATCTGCGGCACGATTAAACTGTTTACATCACTCCACTTCATTCAGAGACGTGGAGCAAAAGAAAAATCAAAAACCGAACTCGCCGTCGATAAAGAAATGTAGCACTCGCAGCTTCTTCGGTATTAACGGCGAAAGACGGCCAAACATCTCTCCGATATTGATCTCTGCGATGCGGAGTCGTTAAACGGCTCGCCGCCAAGAATGAGTCACGCATGTTAACGGCCTTCTGCAGCATTTGCGGATCGGAATAAAATTTAACGTCTGTTTTAAAGACACGAGACATGAGCACTCCGCAACATGCTGGGATCTCGTTTCCCCCCCCCTCGCCATTATAGTGAGTAATACAGAATTTTAAGGTTATGTTTCCCGCCATTATGAATGAGGATCCCTTCCAAGGGGACTTAAAACGTGATGTCCCTCCCGCCTCAACAACAAATAATTTAGTTTTGTTATTTCAACGTCCTGTTGTAAAGCAACACTAGGGATATTTTGGGATGGACCTCATCATTTTGAACCACGGTCAGATGATATCAGAATTGGCAACCCCCTCTCCATACCAGCCGGAGGACGTTTGGCCTGACGGATTTAACATGCAGCAAATTTCCAACTTCGAACACGCCGATTCCAAAGCCAGGATGATATATATATATATATATAAATTTTGATGTATATGTACGAAAAACTATCAAATAAGGATAAATCAAAAAGAAATTAAACCTTAACTAAAAACGATAGATTTAAATATATAACATAAATACAACTGAACAACAAAAACACACAACTAACTTAATGATAATTTATTTCCGGTCACATGCATTTTTTTTATGGAACGAGCTAGATAGAGATTTGAGCGAGCTAGATTTGAGATAGCTACTGCAGTATTATACTCATAATTTCTTAAACTTTTAATTTAAATGAAAACACAGTTGTCATCACGCGCAAACGCAGTGGATGTCACGACAATCACGTGGAAAGTTGGCGTAACGCGCATGTCTGACTTTCCTACGCCAGCTGCGGTAATGCAATGCATATTAGAAATGTTTTTATTTTTTTATTCTGTTTTCTTTTTATTTAAAAGTACTTCAGAGTGAATCCGAATGATCGTTTTATTAACAACATTTGATTTTAAGTGCATCAAACACGAAGAAAAGAGATTCAACCATTTGAAATAATCGGTCGAAATTCTGCTAAGTCCAACCTCAACTGTGTTGGCGAAAAAAACTGGAGCCTTGCTGATCTTTGGTCTCATCTTTTTAGCTCGAAAGTTAGTTTTTAGTGAATCAAAAATGAGCCACTCCATGAACCGGACTCAAAAGCAGCCTCTGTTCTATTCCTGACTGTGCTCAATTTCATCCTGCCCTGCTCAGCTGTTCTGGCGTGAGGGAGTAACAAACAGCCATTCAACCTTTCACATTTATAGTATTAGTGTAGATATAACTACTTTCAAGCTCACTTTTTGCTTGTGAAATTTGCTTTACTTTCGGGTCAGTAAAATTATTATTTTATGTTTCCTTTTTTTAAAAAGTTTTTATTGTATCTTTACATATCCCAAGAGGACGTATATCGATTCATTTCTTTCTTTTTACTTGATAATAAATGATTGAATTTTTATGCAAGAAAAAAAAAATAACTATTGACGACTTCACAAACAGCGACTTGTTCGCAGCGAATAAGCTACTGAACCCTTTTTTTTTCTGACATTCCCTCCCCGGCAGTGGGTCAGTGAACCGGTGGTCCGAAAGGCCGCTCCACGTATTTTTAGCATCCGCCGAGTCGACGCAGGGCCCTGCTTCCGCCCGAGGAGGAAGTGCGTCGCTTAATGAAGCAGCCGACTCGCTAATGAGTGCGCCGGCAATTAAATGTGTGCACCCGAAACCTGCGGGAGCCTAAATGATTGGTTAATGATAACGGGGGGGGGGGGATTCTTTTAATCGCCAACCATGGGGGGGGGGAGGAGAAGCAGTTCACCGCTCGGAGCTCAGTCATAATAAGCGCAACAAGATTAGAGCTCACATTTTATATATTTTAATTCTGGAAGCGAAACGGGGAAGAAGAGGTAAATTGGACGGACCCCCGAAAGATCGTAAATATCTAATAACATTGATCTTCTGGCTGCTCATCCTGTGATTTTCACGGGCAACTCAAATGTAGAAAAATCTGCTCCTCCCCATATTTCTGCGAGCATGTGTTTTTCTTTCTCTAGTTTCCAACCCCCCGCCCCGTTTAAAAATTGAAATAAATTATATACGGTATAAGACGATTAGTTTACTTTTTGGCCAACAGATGTCGTTAGTTGTCCATTAAATTGCGGCATTTGAAGGCATATGATTTTAACGCTCAAACTTCACTTTTTGCCGCTTTTTCCTTACAGACATGGTTGCTAGAATACGTTCAGCTATTGACAGAGAGCATATTCTTAATGTCTTCTCAGATTCTTTTGTTTTGATGGCGACAATGATAGTGGTATAGATTTTTCAGACTGCTCCTCAAAAAGGGATGACTTTGATTACGATTCAATAAACTTACAAAAAGTTAGGCAGCGGAGTCAACAATGATATGAAAAATATTCCCCCTCCTTAAATTTCCTCCAATTTTGATTTGAATGTGCGTAAACAGTTTTAATCTGAAAACTTTTTGTTTATTTATTTTAATAAATTTTTAATAGCAGCTCTGGATTTATTCCTATACCTCCCCTGATTGCTCTATATTCCTTTAAGACTTTCTGATTAACGCTTCTATTAGGTGAAGACAAATTTTCCGTTCACTACCTTGTCATATTCCATAAAATAAAAATAAAAAAGATATCAAATGCAAAATTTCGATTATTTCTTTTTTGTTAGTAGAAAGGGTATAACAATAATCAACAAATTTCAATCAATCATCCGCCGAGTATGATACAAAAGGACCATTTTTTGTATTAGTTAAGTGTTTAATGATGAATCAATTTTTGGTGTTTATATCGAAGACATTGATATCCGGACTGCAATTCATAATCGACATGTATTAAAATCCCAATTGCAAATGATGTAACGGAGATTGGATTATATCTTTAGTACAGACTATGATTGAGCCATCCATTTTTAAATCCTATTTTGCATCATTTGTTACTTTCTGAAATGCACTCTGTGAAAGTCCGGTGGTCTTTGGATCAGTAATTTTGTTTCCACATAATTCATCTCGCTATCTGGTACAATATTTTACAATATATAATTCACTACTCTGTGCCAATGAAAAAAGGTATTGCAGGTAGAGCGATTATAGTTACCAAGAATATTTCATAAGGTAATTGCTATAATTGCTACTAGTGCCAGTGCTTCTTCTGAGAAATGAAAGGCTGTGCCAAATGAAGACTGTGGCGCGATTACTTGTAAAAGTTGCATTTCTATTTCTGAAGGAAAATTTTATCTACTTATTTCATTTACATTAAAATATATTTTAGCACCAAAGTATACTGTGCCATATCTAAGTCGTGTATCAAGTTACAGAATTTTTGATGTTTAACTTTAAATTCAGTATAAATCGAATGAAAAAAGCAATAAATACCGAAAATATTTACATGTTTCAGATGCCATCATATTCTTTTACAAAATGAATTAAAAATAAGGCTTACAATAAAAAGTGTCATCTAATTGTAACACTGTTCGCATTTTAACACTTGATTCCTTTTAATAATTCTGTCTGCAAGTTGCATTCTAAAAGAAATTTTTATGATTTTATTCCTCCGAATTACATGTTCGCGAAGGGGCGATAATTTACTGCGTGCTTAAATGCTGACAGAAACGTTAATTTTCTAGATGTTTGAGAAAAGTTCGTATTTAAAAAGTTATAATAAAAGTGTAAACACGATTTTTTTCTTTGTACACTTGGTATACGATAAAGTATAAATGCGAAATTTGTACTCGAAGGGTTCTTTTTATCGATTTCATTTTACAGAATATTTTTGCGTGCAAAATAATAAAAAAGGAAATCTACGAATCTGCAAATTTTAGGTTATCTCGTGAGAACATTATTTCTTAAGTCATTATTTGTCTTAATCAATCTAAATCATTAACAAGCTTAAACCGATATGAAACAATCACGACGTTTATCCACCGGTCTTTATCCTCCCCGCTACTCTCTATGTATGCTATATTGGAAAGATAAACTATTTTCCAATAAATTCTTAAACATATTGAATTATACAGAATTGTTACGAAAACAATATTTTTGCAAACACAAACTGCTATTTCCTAATTTCAGAGACCCTAAAACAATTTCCTGATGGATTTCTCAGGAGTCGCAGGGGTCGAATCCTTCAATGTGTCCCGCTTATAAATGAATGAGGTGATATTTCCCCACTGGGAGAAAGAAAAAAAATGCTTTTATCAAAACTGTTATTAAACCCGGGTGAAGTTTTTTTAATACATTATAAAAGTTGAACTATTTAATTTCCTCCGGAAAAAATTGTATTCCGTGAAAATAACAGCTACGGTGTCATAATTTTACGTCGAACTTTTAAAAACGCATCCGCTATTAAAGAAGCATACGTAATAAAAATGCTATACTCATAAAAACAGGTAAAGATATATGCGATTAAAAGACGTGGATGAATGTAGATATATATGCTTTATTCATTGCCTACACGATTTAGAACTTCAATTATTCATTGCTTTCAATTATTCAAAACCTCTTAATCAAAACAGGATCATCGTCTCGCATGTTAATAAAGAATATATTCGAATGTACATGATTTTTTGCACTCGAAATAATTCTCTTTTAAATTATGAAAAAAAAAAAATGCCATGTGTAATTATTTTATATGCGAGACAATTCGAAGCTATCATTTAGAGGATATTGGAGCCGAACTATTCAAGTTGGAATATCCTATTTTTATCGAAACAAAAGTATATGGTATTATTTCAGATTCTGAGGGGCAACAAATGCCTAAATTCTTTTTTGGACATTTTTCAAATGCATAATCTGGTTTCAATTCATTCATTCATAATTACTATTGAACTCATGACTATTGATTCCTAATACAGTGTTTAATTGTAATTGGGGATATTTTAAGTGCGCATAACATTCACGCCATTCTTACTCACAAAATGAAGGAAGGGTTTCAATTCATTTCAATCGACCTGCTTTCCGGTGAAAATAAAGTGCGTAGAAACGGAGATTGTAAGAGGTTTCGAACACTTTTATATCTAATAACAACGTGCATTTTTTTTATATATCAGTTCGTCATGATGCAATTTTTCTTTTCGAAATATCAGATTCCTGTTAATATTAATTTCACAATAACAGAGAGGATCATGTTCTATGAAAACAATGCTTTACAAAAAAATGTAACGATTTCATTTTATTAACTATGCTTGCATTTTAAACGAGCTTTTAGTAAGAATCCTAATGTAATAAAAAAATAAATATTTTAATACGAAGAATTAAAATGCCCGCCGTCTGTAAAGTTCATTCAGAAATTTACAAAATACTTTTCTTTTGCTGAGCTGTTTGTGTGCAATTCCAAAGTACTTAATTACACAATTTCTAAGAAATTTGCCGAAAAATCTATATTTGCTGTTTCAACGCACTAAATTTGTGGATTTCTGAGAAAAAATACATCAAAAACAGGAAATTCAAAACAGTGAATATTCTTGTCAGACATTCATATGAAATTATTTAATATTCTTATATTCATTTTGCATGTAAGGAAAAAGATTTCAGAAAACATACTTTTTCCAAAGACTTCTCTCAGATTTTTTATCGGAAATTTTGATTTTATTTTTAAAAGCATTAACTTTAAAAAACAATTTTTACAAGACGTTTTTGTCGTTGAAAAAAAACTAGAATACAGATAAAGAACTTTGTCACAACACATTAATAGAGTGTTAGAAGAATACTAAAGAAAAACTTTAACTTATAGAACTATTAATAATTTATGTCTGCCACAATTATTGATTTGGGATTTTTAAAATGGAATTTTTTTTCAATCTCTTAAATTTTTTTTGTTCAATTGATATTTTCATTTTTATTAAAAAGTGCGTGTTGCGCATTTCGATATTTTTGTGAAAAGGTAATGTCTAAATTAAAAATATTGCAAGTGAAAATGTTTTAATTCTTAGCAACACTAGCCATATCGGTTAGAATTGAATGACAGAAGGGGCAAGGAATTTTTAAACATTTGGATGTGGAGTTCAAGAGAGATTGTGGTGACAAAAATCATTGCATTTAGCCAGTGCTTAAAAAGGAAAAAATGCACTGAGGGGAAAAATCCTTTTATCATAATAAAACTGAGAATTATTTAATCATTCTAAATAACTAATGATACCTGAAAGGAGTGGGGGTGAAAAACATATTATACTCCTGTCAGTTTCAGCTAAAAACGTATCGAATATCTTTCTTTATTCTTGCATTTTTTTAACACGTTGAACGCCACGGCAATTTTCAGAAATCTGGCCTAAAAGGACACTAACACATTTGAACTCATTTTTATAATTACATTTTTTGCTCGTTTTTGGGTAAATTTTCTGTTTATGCTAGCCAGCATTGATGTTTGGTTCTTTTCCCAGAAGCCATCGATCGATATGAGCACTGACGTACTACGAGTTTATTCGTAGCTGCACACAAATGGCGAGTAAACAGAGTACGAGATAACTCATGGTAGGCGTCCGAGAAAGAACGCAATCTACGAGTTATCTCGTAGTTGGCAGTCAACGTGCAAAGAAAAGCTTTTTTATCCCTCCCTCCTTCCCCTCACCGCAAAAAGAAGAATAAAAAAAAAAAGGATAAGAATTAAAATCTTTACCCAAATTGGAGTTTTGGCAAATAATTTAGCGACATATATTCATAATTTAAAAGAAAAATCTTGACTTTTGCGAGCATTCTGTTAAAGGAAACAGAGCAACAGTAAGTACTTCAGTGATTTAGCTAAGTCTGAGAAATGAAGCCTGCTGTGTGTCAACCGGTTGCTTTTCTAAAAGGAAACGCGCTCTCTCTTCGGTTCCCTTTGACCCTAGAATTTCCGGGTAGCCACATTGGTCAAACATAAATGTGGTCACGGCGCACCTATTATACGATGTGCATAATTTAAAGAAATGTATGAGCGATTCTTTATAATAATGGAAAGTATGCACATACATGTAGTAAAGCTGATACTAAAGACGTTTGGATGGCATCGAAAACCATTCTTGTAGGAAATGGTTATTCACTAAGGCAACCATAACCGGAAATAGTTTCAAAATCTGCTATTCAAAATTTCAAATTTCCTTAAGTAAGATTTAATTCTAAAATGCGGCTCTTTTAGACTGCTACCACTAAAAGAAAACCCTTCATCTTTGATTCCAGGAATCAATATATTCGGGGGCTGTTTCCGCTTTTTTTTCTTTTTAAATTTCGCAAAAAAACGTTAAATATCATCGTTTGCGCTTATTTTGGGTTCTTTCAAATTTTTCATTAAATAAATCAATAATGAAGATAAATTTTATGATTAAACTAAAAAAATATTGATAATAATAAATGAAATAGCGATGATAAACTTGTTTATTAACTTCACGAGTGATACAAATTTATCATTTGTGTTGCAGAAATAAACGAACCTCTCCGCTAAAAAAGACTTTTTAGTTAGTTTTCTTTTAGAAATCCAAAATAATTTAAATTGAAAAATCAGTTTTCATAAACAATTTGCTAATTTTTAAAAGATTATTTTAAGAAGTATCAATTTAAAAAAAATGTGTCTTGATTTTTTTTCATAAACTACCCCAGTTTCATAACTCTAAAGTATTCGAATATGTTGAAAATCCGATTTCTTAACCCTTCGCCTTTTTTTTTCTTCTTTTTATCTCAAACACAAACCATTTAACATTTTTATTCTGAAGAGTAACAGAAAAAAAATCACAACAGCTATAATATACTTTGTCTGAGATAAAACCAATAAATTACAACGATTATATAATCTAGAAAAAAGTCACTTTTGTATTTTTTGAAAATTCTCAAATACGGATTGCAGAAAGTAAAAAGATCTTTAGGCGATGTCGATCATTTTCAGTTATAAAAAACTAAGCTGTAGAAGTAGGCTTAAATTTTGTTTCTGTTATTTAGCTCTTCGGGAAGCAATCCTAGCATAAACTAGGAAATAATGAATCAAGCATATAAATCTGGCATGGAAAAAATTTATAGTCATTATGCTATTTAAATTATATTACAGTAACAGGAAGGATCGTTTACGTTTTAATAAAAAAATATCTTTTTATTGAACCGTGCATAAGTCCAGTATCTTTACTTCAACATCCGAATTTATAATCTGTATAGTTTATAAAATAGCATGTGATTGCATACATCTATGCTAAAAGTGTGAGAAAAAAACTACCAACGGTGGCTAAATATGAATAAAGTGTAAAGATAGAATACCAGCAAGAACACACAAATCTTGCATTTTCAATGAAGGATAAAAAAATACTGTATATAAACGCATAGTTTTTATTGTCTCTTTTTTTTTGCTACCTTTTCGAATTTTTTCTTGAAATCATTCTATTTGATAGCGCACATCGTTTCGTAAATATGCGTTCTCTTCATTTTGCTATCTCGTATCGTTGTGCTTATTATTATAACTGATTAATAATAAATGAAAAAATTACATTCTTTAAATCTTAAAAAGAATTCCTTATCACGTTGATCGCCTCGGCCATTTTCAGAAATCTGGCCTAAGACGACACGAACTCATTTTCACAATTATATTTTTTGTTCGTTTTTTAATACATTTTCTGTTTATGCAAGCCAGCATTGATTTTTTTCCTCAGAAGCCATCTATCGATATGAGCACTGATATACACCGAGTTTATTCGTAGCTGCAAAAAATGGCAAGTAAACACAGTACGAGATCACTCGTAGTTGGCGTCCTAGAAAAGAGCGCAATCGACGAGTTATCTCGTAGATGGCAGTCAACGTGTTAGTTTTAATCATTATTTTGAATAGCTTAAAATAATGCTACATTGCTTTTAGGTAATACCATAAACATATAACAGGGAATTTTAAGGGACAGTCGGAAATGATTTTTCAAAAGAAGACGAATTCAGTTTTTCTCGCTGTAATTTTAAGCCATAATTAGCATCATCAATCCATCAAAGTGCCTTAAATAAAGAAATGAAATCTTACGTACTTGATGGATCGTGCCCGGGATGAGATGGAACCTGCCGGTCAAATCCCTGTAGAGCTCGTAAGTCTCATCCGAAAACGCGTAGCAGAGGGGGCCGGAGAACATCAGGGGCGATATGGGCCTGCACACGGAACACACTCCATCGGTGATGAGTCGCAGACGGTGCAGGTCTCTCACTTCCATGGCGAGAGGTGGGGAGACAGAATCATGCCTTTTTTCGCAAAGGAACTAAACCTATTCTTCATTCCAGCGAGAAGCGAAACTCATTCTCTAAATGCAACCTTTGCGTTCAAATTTGATGATAAATCGTAATTTTTCACCGTCGACTTGACACTGCAGAGGAACGTGTGTGTCACATCCCGTTCATGAAAATGACGTCAGAAGAATCGAGTGACACGAAAATTCAGCGATAACGATGAATATCATTTTGGAAGTAGTTCAAACGGAAATTCATGGACACAGAAAAACAACGAGGACAGATTGTTTCCAGCTTGATTTCTAGACGATCAATAGCTTCAAATCATTTGCATTACAAAAATACAGCACATAGTTGAAGTTGATAAATAACATATATGCCAACATCCGATGGACTCGTGATATTTTCTTTTCTACAAATTAATTTTTCAGGTTTATTTTTGCGGCACATGGCGAAATAAATGTAGCTGTTAGATTCCCGTTTATTTTTTATATTTAATATAACATGCAGATTGGCAAAGTGAAAAATAATTATCCTTATTCTCGTCCTGTACAATTTGAGTTGTATGAAACACTTAGAAATGTTGACATGAATTGATATTTCTAGTCTTTTCTTATGTTTTTACGAAGGTATTTTAAATACTTTATTTCTGGTATTGTCATATTAGATTATAGGAATTAAATAACATTTAAAAGAAACATTATCCAACTATACATCATATCTTGCTCTGAAACATAGACCAACCCGTTATCACTACAATATCCATATTTATTTAAAATAATAATGAGAAGAAAAGAAATATGATGATTTCATTCCTAAAACTATTCTATTCATCATATGAATGACATAATATTTTTGTTTTCATGCCCAATGATGAAAACATAATCTATAATATCCAACATGGCTCCTGTCAATATTGCTTTCACGATCCATTATCTTATAAAGAGAATAACGCTCTTCTTAATCTCACTTCCACGCAATTCACATTCTCAAGCCAATAATTCATGCTGATGAAAGCGAGAATCTGTCAATAATTCCGCTGTCAGCCGTGAGATGAGAAATTAATGACGGCATTCTACTCCGATCCGCGAACTCGGCAAAAATTTCTTTCCAATAAATAGAGCCGTCGCTCGAAACAAATGGCGAACTGCAGCCGGCCGATCACACAACAGGAAGGATTCTTCGGCGGAATTAATCACAGTTCGTTAAAAGAATCTTTTAATCCGAGTTCATTTGCATAATTGTTATCGGCGCGGGGGGATGCCGTGAATCCGTTCGATCGGGCGGAGAGCGATCATTAGTAAACAAGGGGGCGATTTGTCCCGCCGGGTCGCCGGGAATTACAAAAGCGGAGTGATTAGCTTTTCTACACTGCTTTTTATTCCTTTGTGAAAGTGAGCTCCAATCAGAGGGAAGGGTTGCTCAGATTTCCGCCAAGTAATGATAATCGCCAAAGCTGGAAAGTTAAGTATTCGCCAAATAAAAAGAGGCCGATGGGGCACAGACCTTTTTATCGTTCGAGCCCTTCCCTTATAATTGCAAGAGCTTCTGTTTAAATTTCTGTTGGAAATGCTTCAATGCTTTTATTTGTTTTTCATATTCAACTATTAATACTAAAATGAAAATTTTTCTGTGTTTGGCTAATTAAAACGATTCTTATATTAGATTTTTTTTTTTTGAATTCGCATTTTCGTAGTCATTTTAATCGATTCCTCTTCCAAAGTGTTTCGTCGAAATCAGCAACGAATTTTACATATTTGTAAGAAATAAGAAAATAACTTTCGTTGCTCTTTATTTATTGCAAAGGAGAATATTTTATTTTTATACTACCAAAATGCATTTTGGTAAGCCAATAGTTTTGAACTATTTAATCTTTCTATTTACCTTTTTAAAGATCGTCTTCTGCGGGTTGATTAGCTGATGTTTTTGGCGCGAGGAAAATCATTCATTTAGATTCTTTAAAAACATTTTACGTCAAATAAAATTTTATCAAAAAGTAAGTTTATTTATTTGCACATATAATTAGTGGCCAGTTAACTTCGGTGATGGGATTTTTAAAAATAGTTCGTAGTGTTGTACGAATACGTGTTAGAAATGCAAACAGATTTTTAAAAAATTAGGGCTAGTGCCCAAAAAGAATCAGAAGAAAATACTAATACGTTTTTACAATTATGAAAACAGATTAATTAAAGCAATTGTCACTCTAATTCATTTTTACAATTAGGAAATACATTTATGAAAGCAAATGTCACATGCCATGTCATTAATTTGAAGAATTAAATATTATTGTTATTGTGATAGACGGAGAATATTGATTTTCACTGCAGAATGTTAACACATACGAATATTTGATTATATATGTAAACTACCCCAGGTGTACGACCACCCCCTCAGATGTACTTCGGAGGAGGTTGAAAAGAGACAACAAATATACAAGTTTTTTAATTAAATAAAAATATGTTTAAGAGGTCTAATTCAAAATTCGATAACTGAAAAAAATTATCGGAATTTTTTGAAACCACTTTTTGTGAATTATAAAGAAAGATTTGAATAATATCGCAGTCTTTTTTATTTTTATCAATTAATTATTATTATTTGCAAGGTTTTTTTTTTGTTGAGATTTTTGGATACCGGACACCTTTAATAACAGAATATGATTTTAAAACGTTATAAAAATACTTTTATTCTGCTATTTCAGGAAAGTTATATCTCCGTAAATCCGAATGCTGTGGGCATAACAGAAAAGTCCACTATGGTATAAATACCAAGTTCTTTGTAGGCAAAATTTAAAGCTAAAATTTTAATGCGAATTATTTATCCAAGCACGACTGCAATCGATATTAAGAAGGCAATTATCATCTAGCATCTGTTCTTCGTCTCGTACTGAATCGAAAGCTACACGTTCCTTGCCCCCCCCGCTCTAAAAAAATTCAATTCCGACCGCCTTTGAATGTTTCATGGCATTAAAATTCTTCTACAGTGCGGCAGTAAAAACTCTTCCACAGAACTTCGAATTTGTGCCATCCACGTGATCGGTCGCTCCTCTCAGGAAGTGAGCAGGAAAAGTTGCGTCATTCCTGTGATGCGTTATCGCATCTGCAATTGAGAGAAGAAATGAATCTCCGACCTATTCAACAGGCAGCATTAGTGTGTGGGGAATCTCGCCATTTGCCCGTGTGATTGAGAAACAAGGATGTTAGGTAAATATTTCGGGCTTTCACTACGACATTCTGTCTCTCACAGTCACATTGTTTTTTAGTTATAACTCACAAGCTGGTACACGACGCGTTGCAGCCGCCGAAGAAATAATTTTGGAAATATCGTTTGGAATTTGAAATAGTTATCTTGTTCAATTGAGAATGATAAAAAGAATGATATTTGTTTTCTTGTCGGCAATGAATGCATTCATTGGAATTGGAAGATATATAAAGGAGAAGCATGAATAGCATTTATTCTATTTTTATTATTCTATTCTACGAAAAAATATTCATTTTTATGTATTATATTTGTATACTCTTTCAGAATGGTAAAGCTTGGTGTTCTTTCGGAACGGTCATGAAAAAAGAATATATATTTATTGTATCTCGTGACTCGTTTAATTCTCGTTCGGATTTCTCAACGTTAGAAAATGAGATTAAAGCATTTTGTTTTAAAATGGATTAAACATAGAGAATATATTTATTATGAACCATGAATCTCTCTCTATATGCATAACATTGAAAAAAATTGCGAAGTTTCTGATTTTTTTATTTATTGAAATGTTCTTTAATTTGTAAGTTCAATTTCGAATTTTGATATTGTTTTGCATTAACCATTTGGAATAAACTGCGTGTTAAAGAGAGAGAGGGAACTAAAACCTTGTAAAGCTCCAACTTGGAGAATTCGATGAAATTTTACATCTGAGATCTCCCTGCAGCGGGAAAACTCCATTATTAGAACGGCGACTGTCCGAATGGAAACCACAAATCTTAAGAAACAGAAAAGGCAGAATGAATAAAATTCGATGCAGCGGATTTAGGCTTCAGAACAAGAAATCTATCTGCGCGTATTTGTCATTTTGAGCGCAACTGAAAAAATCGATGATGAAGAATGTGGCGTTGCACAGGAAGAGAAAATAAGTCTTTTTAGTGATGGAGAGAAAAAAATGCTGTGCAGATGACGCACACGCTTCATTGGATGAAATTCGAAGAAATGCGTTTGATTATGCTCTAAATTTTGTAGGGAAGGGAGTTGCCAGCCCAGCAAAGAACAGACACTGAGTCTCAACTGCGATTTCTGGAATCTTTTATTATTATGAAAATTTGCATATTAATTGAAACGCAGAACCACTGAACGCATATACAACAATCAGTGCAATGAATTAAAATAATATCGTAGGTGCAATGATGTACTTGCTTTTAACATTCCGTTTTGAAGCAACACTGGGGCTATTTTGGGACGGACCTCGTCAATTTGAACCGCAATCAGATGACGAGGGGGGCACCTGAGCTGGCACTCACCTCTCCACACCAGAGGGATGACGTTTGGATTGACAGATTTAGCGTGCAAGAGACCCCCTCTTCGGTGGAATCGGACCTCAAACCTGCAACCACCCGGTTCCAAAACCGAGACCTTACCACCAGGCCACCGCAACCCTTATTATTTGACTCGAAATGAGTTGATAAGTGCTTCGGAGAAACCGGGAGGTGTCAACAAAAGCCGAAAACTGAAAATTTGGAAAGAAAAACCACGCAATAGTTTGGGCTAAATTAGCAAGGTTTTTAGTGCATCCAAAATAGTAAGTAAAGCAATCAAAGAAAAATGCCCTTAAATTCGTTTCAAAATACCTTTTCTTTTCGATGTAAGCATCGTCAGTGATTCCGGAAAAATACTGTTAATTCTTCACAAACCCCGGGTTTTACAAGATCGGATTATAATCCGTTTATGTTTTTAAAAATATTTTAATGATAAAACTCATAAAGACAATAGTACAGGAGGCCAAATTTGGTTAAACTCCTTTCCGATATAAGACAAAAAGTTCTATGAATCTGACACAATGAATTTTCAAAAATTATAGAAAAATATTGCCCAATAAAATGAAAAAAAAAATTATTATTTTAGGATTAATACTTAATGAATGGGAAAAAATTCAAAATTATTTTCATATAAATCTTATTTAATTAAAAAAAACGAGCCTACAGAATTGTATACATTAAAGAAATAAAGAAAAAAAAAACGAATGCATCATTTTTATAGCGAATCAATAAGCGCGATGAGAATTTGTATAATTTCTCTTTATTTCAGATTCTACAGAAGGAAATCTATTCAAATATTCTTAAGTATCCATAGTAAAGGGGTCCGCATTTCCTGTGTATTTCGGAGAAACGAACGTGTTTGTGAGCATGTTTCTTAGATAATGAAAAATAAGAGCTTCCTATAGTCAATGATTGATTTTCTTGCTCTGGTGATGGCAGTCGATATGTTGCAGTCATTTCATAACACCTCTCATGAGGTTGATGAAGAAGCACAGGCAGCCGAGACCAGGGCTGGCCATTTGAGGGATGCGGCACACCAGGGCCCCGAGACTGAGGGGGGGGGGGGCTCACCATGATTAAGAATTAAAACATTGTTCTGAACAATAATAATGTCACACATACAAAAGGTCTACAAGCTGGTTTCCGTGTGGCTGTTTGAGCATCGACTGAAGCCTTTATTATATAGAGATCGCAGTGATATCTATAAAAAGGCAGGAAATGTTCGTTTATGAATAAGGAAATCTCCTTGAGACGTGTTAAGACAGAGCGGCGTGCCCGGCACCCAGAAGTCGACGCTGAATCTGTATTCAAATGGACTGTGGACTAGAAAATCATCAGCTATCTGTTTTTGTCTATATCAAAAGTGGTATTATTTTACAATCCCTTACATTGCCAGTTACTAAATATAACAAATATGGAGCCCTCTTTCAGCAAATTAAAATCAAATAAAGGATTCTCTTCGGTCAAAGCACATGGATATAATCAACGCTTTTGCTGTACTAAGTATCAAAAAAGAAATTGGAAAGGTGGTCATATTCCTGGAGTAATTCATAGCAAAAAACAGAATAACGCATTATTAAATAAATATCTTATTTATTTTTTACTTAGCTAAAAATGTAGGTCCCCAAATGATTTTTTGTACCCGGGCCCCTTTCTAGAGAAGGCCGAGATGTGTGCATAGAAAAATAGTATGGATTATTGGGTGTAGAATGACGATACTGTCTTCTGCTACAAGAAAAATGACAAGAAACAGTTCCGTTAAAACAACAGGAAACAAAAGGAAGACTCCATTCTAATTGCATGGAAGCGAAAATAGGCCTTTTATCTCCCATTGATGGTGGAAATGAAAGAAACTTTTCCATCTGCAGCATCAGAAAGGCGCTGGAGATGATTTCAGCCGATCCCGGGCCCATTTCACAGAAGAGAAGTAAGGATATTCGCAGCTGTGAAAAGGGAAAAAATAAAGGAATTCTGTGCCTCGGCAGGTGTTCTCTTTCTCTGGAAGGGAGTTTTCGGAGAGTGCCTCGAATGAAAGAGAGTCGAAGCGGATGTAAAGAAATCTCTTAAATAGATAAAACTCTGGTGAGTTTATTTTGTCTGCGGGCGTTTGTAGGCTTTGATTCGCCGAAGGAATGAAATGAAATCCAAAAGTATTTTGCTTTATTTTATTTGAGCGAATAAACGTTTCTTTATTATGAGAAATTTTCAGAATTAAATTTTCTATTTGAGAAATTTTCACAGGATCTGAGATCTCATTCAGTTATTCACACTTTGGAATTGATGCTTTATAAATACAAAATATTTAAATAATTTTCATCTGGATATTTTCAGTATGATTGAAATATACATGTTTTAGGAATCAAGTTTAGTTCAGTTATATTAACGTCCCATTCTGAAGCAATATTTGGTCTATTTTGGGACGGACTTCGTCATTTTGTACCGTGGTCAGATGACGAGGACCACATATGAACTGGCACTTTCCTCTCCACACCGCACTACACCAGCGAGAGGACGTTCACCCTGACAGATTTCAAGCGTAAGAGACCCCCTCACACGACGGTTATTCGGTGGAATCAGTTTTCGAATCTAAATCCCTCCGACTTCGAAGCCGAGACCTTAGCACCAGGCCACCCCGACTTTAGATTTTGGAATCAAATTGCATGTGTTAGTAGAATTGCGACACAATTAAAGAATAGTATTTATTCGCACGAAAAAGCAGAAGAATTGCAATAAGTAAAGAATATGAACTTTTCTTGACATTTTGAGCATATATATTTTGCCCTGTAAGTAATGAATACGTCAAAGAGTAAATTTGCTTTATTAGCTCTGTAGGAAACTGGAGAAAGGTCCGTTAACCATGCTTTACTTGGTTAACATTTCAATGGATTTAATATACTTTCGTTTAAAATTTAAATTTGAAGAGTGCAGGGATAAAACCAGTTGATACGATGATAAAATAAGCTTAATTTCATTATCTCCGCATATACCAATTCCCGCTTACAAAATTAACGAACAAATACATTAAAGCACAAGAAAGCGAAAAAAAAATGTACAGGGAATAAAGAGCTAGCTTCAAGTTTTGACATTTGGTCAGGTATCAATGCTATTAAAGAAGATGGGAATACTTGTAGTATAAATATTTGATTCACCGTCATCAGTTTTTCTATGAAAACAGTATTTTTGGAAAACATATTACAATAAATTAAAGCAATCCTTTGTTGAAATGTCAATATATTTTAAAATCATTTGTAACATGCTGAATATGTTCAACACGATTTGTTACGATAAATATCCTACTGCACTGAAACAACAAGCTAATCGATTAAATCATTTTAAAGAAAATGTCTGAACCATGTGATACAAAAATGAAATAAGTTGTATTTTCTTTTCATTTTTTGGAATTTTAGATCTTAAAATTAATCTGGAATTCATGAAAATCTCCAGTGTAAAGTTAAATTATATCAACCCGTTTAATACAAAATTAACTATTCATTTTTTAATCGAAAGAAACCCCCTTAAATAGGAGCAAAATTTGGTTTACCTCGGGAATACAACTTAGCTCGCAATTTTAATATTCATCACTTATTATTGCTTTTAATGAAGGATATACAAGGAAAAGAAAATGATTTCAACATTTTGTAAGACTAGAGATTTATGGACTATTCATGCAAGTAATACAATCTCATAAATATTAATAATATCTTATCTTTTAAGTTATTCAAAATGAATGCGTTGGGTTTAATTTTAAGACTTGGCATGGGCAGTGTTCTAGAAACTAAGTTCGTGGCGTAAAAAACTCGTTTTGCTTTTCATAAAAACTTGCTTATTAAGGGTATTAAGCGGCTCATCTGTCGCGAGAAACACTGTTTTGAATCAATATTTAAAATAATGACACGGAACAATTTTCTTGATAATACTTTTTCAAACTTCTAAATATTTTTAGAAAGATGTTTTTTTAATGAATCTTTAAAGGTAAATCACCTTTTATCTGCAACTTTGCATTATAAGTTATAGTAGGAAGCAGTATTCCATAACAAATTTATAATGTATACATTTTATCAAATAGCTGTAATAAATATTTTCTTTTTCAATTCCTACAATGAGTCCAAGCTCTTCCTACACATATACGTTCCTTGGTATATCTCGTTCAAATTTTTAATTGCTAATAAAATACTTTTTATATATCCACTCGAGTTCAAATAATTTTTTTTCGAACTTGTAGTGGAGGAAAATGGATGTTAATACAGTTTTTTTGTTCAAATATTAATTCCTTAATTCAATTAAATAAATTTTTGATTTTTTTAAGCAGAGTTTTAACAATTTGTAATGAAAATTGAAACCCACAGGTAGTGGCTCAAACGGAAAAATGCAAGGATTTTAGTGTTTTTCACGTGAAGGTGAAGAATATGAGTTCAATTTTTGAGATGAGAATTTATAGATCGCCATCCGCTCCATAAAGTAGAAACAAATAGTAGAAAGCGTATCAATAGTAACAAACAAAAATAGCAATACACCTATCCCCCGATTTACACTGAAGATAGGTTCCTTAGAAAACCGTGTAAATCGAAATCGTTGATTCTTATACGTAAAACCGTGTAAATCGAAAACAAACTAAAATGTGCATAATTCAGTCATTTATTTCAACGTAAAATAAAACTAAATATATCTTAAAAACATAAAAAAAACTGTCTATTTATAAAATAACAAAAATATAAGGTATATTTATGTAATTCATTTTACATATAGAAACGAGAAATATAAATTAAAAAATTTAATCAGAAATTTAGTTACTGTTATCACTTTCGTAGACTCTCAATCTTTTATTCCTGATTGGTATGATATCACTTTCATCACTCGATAGTGGTTGATGCGATTCAAGTTCGATGCTAGATGAATTCCGGGTCGGTGCAAATTTAAAAACCGTGTAAAAGTGAAATCGTGCAAACCGAGTGCCGTGTAAATCGGGGGATAGGTGTATATAGAAAGAAAAATTGCCAGGAGATTCGTTTTCTATTTTACCACTTCAAATTGTGATTCTGCCATATGTATATACATATTTATATAAAATGTAATTATTTAATGAAAAGTAACTAAAATAAAAAAAAATTCTTGTTTGCCTCAGTGAGAGTTTGACTTCAAATTATTTATTTCAATTTCTTGCTCTATGTGATGAGAAAGCATTATATTTTTTAGGGAGATGGGCAGAAAATATGTGTTGCTTTTTCTAACAGTTAGTCTGTTTAAGAAGGGTCAAATCACTACCTAAGTATCGAATATTTCGAAGTGCCGATTAATTTTGAAATCTTTTTTGAAAATCGGATGCGATATCACAGACCTGATCCATGGAATTCAAATTAGATGGCATCGTTAAACATTGGAATGCCCCAGAAGATTTGCATTTTATGACTAAATGGGCACTAGTAGTGTTGCTATTTCATTTAAGAAGGTGGTATTATTAGATGAAACAGATTTTACACAAAAATAAATTTTATAACTTTCGCAGATGGTATGAAACTACGCTTTGAAACAACTGATTTTAATGAGAGTAAATTCTGCGTTTCATCCTCGTTTAAAATGTTGACCGAGCGGGTCTCGCAAAACTGAGATATTATGTCATCTTATGTTTCGGTTATAAATAAATTAGATCCGATCATTAAGATTTTAACCAGAGTTATAAAATACAAAGCATTTATTTTAATTTAAATATTAATATTTCTTCTTCAACAAGCAACATTTATTTCAAAGCAATCTGAAAGAACTTTAGCTATTTCAGATAGGTTTTCTGCCAACAAACAAAATAATTATCGCTTACATCTGTATTTACACATGAGAAAAAAAAATTGTAGCAATGCGAAATCTCCTTTACATTTCAACTGAGGACCTTTTTACACGCAATTTTAAGCTGGTTAGAAGATGACTATGAATTTTTGACCTTTGTCACTTCATAAAGTCTTTAATTATTTCTTTCACTCTTTAATGTGAAAAAAATATATATTTGATTTTTTTTTGATAATTGCGATGCTTATTACATTGATTCTTCAATCATAAAAAATAATATGAAAATGGGTTTCTTGGGCATTGAAAATCTAATAATAGTAGTGTGGGGTTTCTTGATGGCCAATCAATAACAATGACATTTTTGAATTGAATGGATGACAATGAAAAGTTAACGGAGAACAAATGCTGGTGACAGGTTGGAATGGATCATCAAGTTCGTCTTTTTGAAATGCGTCGTCATTTCTTCTCCCGTCTTTCCATATACGTCTTAGATTATTTTATGACGTCGTCATCATCTTGCCTCGTCCAGACATGAACTGAACTTGGCTCACGCTTTCTCCGCCAAAGGGCGGCTTAGTGGCGAGGAGGGAGATACCTGGCACCACAGCAGTATAGACCCATTTTAATCTTTTAAGGGCAGAGTCCGAGTTCATTCGTCTCACACAATATATTTACATTTGATCCGGAGGATGAGTAAGCAGCACGAATATAGAATTTATGTCAAAGATGGCTAAAAAAATTAACAGTGTTGATAATTATAATGAAAATAAGAGAAACAGTGCAAAAGATGTATATTATTTTCATGAGTATCTACTCACACATTTATTCTGATTAAACGCCGTGGAAGCGAATTCCAAATTCAGGTTACGAAGCTAAATAACTTCATGGGCCGTAGTGGCCTGGTGGTAAGATATCGGAATCGGAGGGCTTCAGGTTCGAAGCCAGCTTCCATCGAAGAACCGCCGTATAAGTGGGTTGGTGCCGTCGGGGCCAAACGTCCTCCCGCTGGTGTGTTGTAGAAATTTGGAAAGGGGGTGACAGCTCAGGCATCGTTCTCGTCATCTGACCACGCTGCAAGATGACGAGGTACGTCCCCAAATAGCTCCAGCGCTGCTTCAAAACGGGACGTTAATGTAACTAAACTAAGTAACTCCATGCCTAAGGATGTAAGCACGTAGTGTATTTCAAATACTACTTTTAAAGCGATGCATAGAATTTGGGATGCATATGCTATAAATAGATTGCTTCTAAGAATCAATCCTTCTCTTTATAAATCACAATTCAGAAGTTATATTCACTTTCAAAGCCTTTTGTTACTTATCGAAGTAGTTAAATCTCCCAACTGACCGATATTTAACTGTTCGCCTGGGCTTCTGCCAAAGGAAATATCAACTTAGTTAGGTTCTGGCATCAACTCAATCCGATGAAGATGCGGAGTATTTTTAGACATTTCGCCAAATAAAGTTTATTAGAAATTTCGAACGTGATGATGTCGAGTTAAAAACCTGCCTCCGAGGAAAATTTTATTTTTAATCCAGGTGGATAGCTTCAACAATTTTTTTTTGTTTGTATCCGAAAGCAATTTATCCTTTTGATTGATTTTGATGACGAAATTTTTTGACGTTACTTTAAATTGAAGCTTGGGATTTTTAAGGAAAAAAAAGTTCGTTCAACTCTGCTCTGCAATGAACAATCAATTTTAAAATAAACATTTTGAAATATAGTTTTTGTACAGTAGTCGGACGCTATTGTTAGCCCAAAAGTAATTGACTCGCAATAAAATTTCAAAAGATTGCCGCTGTTAAACTTTCTTCAGAAGTATATGAAATATTTCTTCATGCAAGAGTTCGTCTTTAGGCTTCGTTAACTCATTTTTTCAAATAGTTTCGGATATGCAACGAATTCTTCAAATGAAATTTCAATCAAATGTATTGAACATTTTGTGCAAACACTGATGAGTTATAAACAAATGGAATTTAAATTTTTTGACATGAAATAACCGTTTTTAAATGTGTTTTTAAATATAATCAACATATCATACTAATTTTTAATTTAAAAAATACTTTATAAAAATGCAAAAGTTATGATTTATTTAAAAAAGGAATTCTATTTCTTATTTTTTAATCAATTTTTTAATTTATAAATTAAACAAGAATCAAGACTTAAAATATCGCTGTTTTAACGTTTTTCTTTTCAAACCAAATAGTTCTTGAGATACATAGCAAAAATCAGTAAGAAGTTCGTTTCCTTTAACCCTTTATTCACTGATGGTACTTGAAATTACCATTTCAATTTAGCTTATATCTTTACTTTATGACTATGTTTGTTGATGGTATTCTAAAGAACGCAGAGAATGCAACTCAAATAACATGAAGGTAATATAAGCTAAAAGTAGGAATTTAAAATATTTCATTAATAATTAAATTAATTAAGACATTTCTGTCCTTTACATTTTTCCCCGTGGTTCCTGGATTATTCTGCAAAGGATACCAAATGACTGCTGCAAAAAGGAAGTTGAAATATGGACGACAACCTAATTCGGTAAATAAAAGGTTGAGGGTGGGTTATCTAATACTGCATGAAAAACATGGGATGAAAAACAAAATATGATTTTCAACATTACTTCAGATAAAATATTTTTCTCATCATTGAAAAAGATGTAAAAAAAAAGAAGAAATCGACGCACGTGAACAACTTCTGATCAGCTAACATTTCAAACAAAGTTCTATCTGGGATAAACAGAAAACAATAGTCGAAGTGGAAATTATTTGCAGTATTTTCAATGAATAATCAAATCAGATAAACAAAATTCTGCAACAAATTTATAAAATTTGTATAGTGTTGAATGTGAGAATAAACAAAAAATATACCTCTTCATACGCATAAACCCTTGCTAAGTCCGTTTATACACTCCATGGCGATCGATAACGAGAGGTAAGGAACATTGGTCTTTGAAGTGAGTTTTTACAGAATATGTCGATGGAATATGAATTTCCGACGCTTTTTTGTTGACACCAAAATTTGATCCAAACTGAATTGGATTCCGGGTGAAATACTGACGGCATACCAAATTTAATCTATCGAAGACAATGCGTTTTTGCGACAGATGCTAACCTGCATTCGAGAAATAGATTGGTTGGACATTTTATAAGAACCTGTATTTTAGATACTTAAACCTGTGTGTCAAATCTTTCCATACCTAGTTCGTTGCATTTTGTTTTTAATTAGCCAGCTAGGTCGATTTCTAGTGAATAGATTTTGTTACGAATTTGACAAAATTCTGCAATCTTGGTTGCGTATTTAAATACCAAATAGCATCCTTCTAACTAACAGAGGGTTTGAATTTATCGTGTTCACAGATAGACGAGACAGGCATAGTAAGAAAAATGCGTTTCTCAGACCCAAGGAGGTCTGAAATGAGGAGATTCCTCAAAATCTCTTTCTGATAATAGAATATAAAATACAGAAATAATCATAAAACTCATTTAAAGTATCAGTTAACGGAAACTTGAACATTGGTTGGTTTGCTTACTTGTAATTAAATATATAAATAAGAAAAAAATATTTCGATTTTTTTTTTGCAAATTATTATTTGAGTAACTTATTTGGTACTTTCAGTTTGCCTACTTTTAGAGAAGGCTTTATTTCCAAGTTGAATGACATTTTTTTTTTTTACTTCACCTTTTATATACTATGAGTAAAAGTGTCCAGATACGTATTTGGCTGATGTTATGTTGAATTTTTTAAAATCAATTATTGCATTATGAGCAGACTTTTGAGCAAAAGTTTAAAGTTTAGCTTTTATTTTCATGCATACAAAGTATTGAAAGAGTAAGTTATTTTAATCCATAAAAATGATAGAACAGTGAGCATAAGTTTCAGACTGCCCGGGCCCGAGAAAATCATTTTTGGAATTTCGCATTGTTTGTTGCTCTATCTGCTGTGAATATTTTGATTCAGAAATGCTCCCAGACAGATGAGCGAAATTTGGTATGTGGGTACTACAACGATTCTTGAGATTTTTATGAAATCCGTTTACATTAAATTAATAAATTTCCCATGATGACAAAACACAAGAAATACTGGCTAGCCAAAACTGAGCTCAAAATTTTATTATGTGGAGCGTAAATCCATGTCAAATTTTGTGAAGATTTTGTAAACAATGGATTCGTTCGCAGGCAAATCATCTATCGGTCTGTACTTGCGTGTATAAACATTATAACTTAACTTTCAAGGATTTAATTAACTGAAATTTGTTCATAAAATTTGTTATTTTTTGTTATAAAATTGTTATTTTTTTGTTATAAAATTGTTGTTTTGTGTCAATTTTGATGCAAATCGATTTAGAAAAGGGTTTCGAAAAGGCATAGTCAATATTTTTCAATATGCTAGATTCATAATACACTCCTGTGAAGGACTCTAAAAATAAAAATACGGGAAATCGTGGCATTCATGATCCCACCCTAGTTTATGATTAATTCTTCTGAAGGAGAATAACACCTTTATTGCCGAGTAGGTGAGAAAGTTTTGAGAAGAGCGCTCTTGACAGTTAAAAACAAACCACACGCAGTTTGTCATAATTATCCCGAAATCCATTAATGGTAATTTGTTCTTAATTTCATGCATCCGACTAATTAGAGGTACTTAGTGAATAAGAGAGTCATAATTTGAATTTCATTATGACGTTCAAATTAACGTCATAATAAAATTCAAATTATGACGTAAATGATTCAAATTAACGTCATAATTTGAAATTCACATGGAGGCACCCCTTCCCTAACATCTACACCCACATAAAACAGAAAAAAAAACTACTCTTCAACACTATTTTTAGATTCAAATAACACTTAAAAGAAATTAAAAGGAGAGGTTGAACTGTTCAAGGAATTCACATACATGTCTGAGACAACAACAGAGGTCGTTTCACGTATTACGTATTCAACGTTCATTGTGGCGTAAAACGAAATCGATCGTTTCTGCTTGAGTAGTTTTTGTGAATTACTTTAGTGCAAGGATAATGAGGTTTGTACTTACATCTGCATTCTGCACATTGGGGGACGGGAGAGTCATATACGCTCCACTCTTGTCTTTGCCAACTGTCAAGCCTGAAGGAAAAAATAATTCTATATTACATCTAATTAATATAAGACATTTTACAGCAGAAGTAGCTATATGAGAATTATTTGAAGTAATCTGAAGTAACTCTTTTATTACTTCATATAATTCTCAGGTATTAATTAATTAAATTAATTATAATTTGGGGTTTGGCCAGCTTTTGCTGCTTTTCTATTTCTGAAGAAATTTGCTTATAAACTCCAACAAATTCGTCTTCACACAGAAGCCGAACTTTTTTCGGAATCGGGTGTCGAACTCTAAACTTTATATCAATCATAGCCAGAACAACTCCATCAGATCAACATGACTTGAGCGATAATGCAGTAAAATTGGAAAGTGATTCAAAATATGGCCGGTTTTTGCGTTCTTTGTGGTTTCTGGTTTATCTAATTACAGTGCAGTGGATTCTTGTGCAAACATCTGGTGTAAAAAGAAATGGCATTATACAGAGCACACAACAGGGCATCGACACACTCACAAATAGCTGCTGGATGTTCACTTTCTTTTCTGTGATGCATGCAACATATTATTATTATCAAATTTAGAACTTTGTCGAAATCCTCGTTTCACATCTCTCTGATACTAAAAAATATGCTTTTTGTTTCGATTCACGTCTGTCTTTTTTTCGCAGTTCCGTTTGTTTGTTTGAAAATGTTATATCTCAAAAACGCTTTGAGATCGATGAAGGGAGTTTGGTATGTGATTTTGATACCAAATTTCTTTAAGCGGCAATTTATTTTACATCAAAATTTATTTTGTATATCTATTCAAAAATGACAAATATGCGTTTTGATTTTGATTTTACTTAAACTTTTTGGCCAGAAGCCAGAAAAATCTACTGTTTCCCGCTCATGATAGTCCTGTTGCTTGATTTTCTCATCCCTTATCTCTCAGCGTCCAGCTCTGAGAAGACGAACCTGTTGCTTTCTGTTTATATTGTGGATGAGAAAAAGGACTTCCGTAAGTTACTTTAATTGAATCACTGTTTCTGCTCAGTTACTGTATGATTTAAAACAGAAAGAAATAGATTTTGTAAGAGAAGTGTGTCTTATATTAACATGGAATTAAGGGTAGGAAAAAGATGCCAACACATAATAATGTTTAAAATAATCAAAAACTGGATTAATCTATAAAACAGTTTTGTTGTTGAACTGATTTAACTGTTGAAATGTGAAGATTCCAAAATGAAGAGGAGAAGTCAATTCAAGGAATTGTAATCTTTTTGTTTGTCATTTTAATAGTGGAAAATAGGCTACACAGAAGAAATATGCATTTTCGAGGCAATAAAAAAATATGTAATGATCCACTTTTTTATTTATTTATTTTTTAACAAATAAAAAATTGTTTTGTGGGGAGGAAGAAAGGGGATTGCTTCTTTTTCCATTTCAGCTCTAAGAAAAATATAAAATTTATTATTGAAAATTAAGACAATTTTAAAACAACTCTTTTTGCAGACATGTAATCGATGAATTCTAATGAAAATTCTAATATTTTTCATCGTTAAGGAATCAATGAAAAATATTAGAATTTTACTACTCTAGAAATTAAAATAAGAACATTATTGAATATTATGAAAAAATATTTTCATCAACTTTTTATAAAATGCATACAAAGTTGCAAGGATAATTAAATGTATGCTATAAAAAATTCTTATTCCTATCTTTCAAAATTGTTCCAAACTTAGTAGCGCTATGTCAAATAACTTGACCTGCAGAATACAGGCAAACAAATGCACTACTGTATATGTTCTTTTATAATTTTAAGCGTGGATAAAGTTATTCATTGACTTTGGTATGCTTTTCTAATAGAGTGCATATAGAGTAAAATTTGGATGGCAAATGGATTCCAATTTCTCTTGCAATTTTCTCTAAACAACCTGTTATTCAGTCCTGTTTGGGCCCATGAATTTTTTTTCCATTTCATATAAGCGAGGCGTAACGCGCCAAAGGGCCTCTCACACTAGTGCCGCCGCCACTATGCGGACGGGTTTCAAAAAACACGTGCGATCTTTAGAATGATCATAAGATCATACTAGATCTTTATTTAAAAACCTCTTTAAGGGCAAAGGAATAAGACAGCTAAAAAGAATGAAGTGCAAAATAAATCTAAAATACATCAGAATGCGAGTTTTTTATACGAACTTGTGTGTTCTTAGAAGAATCAAATAAAGTGATGCAAAAGAAATTTATTTCCAAAAATACTTGAAGCACGGCTTTAAGGAAATGCCTACAAATTGTAAATTGTTAAAATCTATATTATAATCTATATATAAATCTATCTTGCGCTGCGAGCTTTAAGGTGATATTGAAACTGAGCTTCATTTTGGTTACTTTATGAAGATGCTCTAAAATTCGGTCATCTGGTTTGTTTATTACAGCTTCGAATAAACATATCTGCTTAAGCACAAAAATACGAAATGGCGGACATCGTCCCTTTTGGCAGATTGCGCGCAAACATACAATTTTAGTAATAGCTAAATTCCTCCCATTCCGTTTATCCAACTGCATTTTCGAGTCCATGATCGCACGCACGGCTTTCTTCCACACACACACACACACACACACACACACACACACACACACACACACACACACCCACACACACACACACACACACACACACACACACACACACACACACACACACACACACACACACACACACACACACACACACACACACACACACACACACACACACACACACACACGTATAATAGAAGACTATAGTTTCTGTCTAAAGATCTCAAGTCAAATTTCATCTACTTAGATTGCGTATAAGACAACTAGAAAAATACAACTAAAACACACATAAAAAATTTCTTTTTTTTGAATACGAAAACTAAAACTTAAATTTCATGCGATCTTATTGAATTCTTAGAATATTATGTATCTAAGGATATTTCTCTCTCTTTCTGACACACGCACAGAATGAAAGTCCTTCTCGATTCACTCAGAAGATCTCCTTTTTGTTTAGTTAAAGGTATTTTTTGTTTATCACCGTCGACCTGCTGCGTTCTCCAATGCGTCGTGGCTCGTTTCTACTCAAAAAGGAAAGGAACAAGTTAAGAACGTTTGCTCTAAATAAGTAACCGGACGGTGTGTTTGGAATGGTAAGGGAAGAAAATGCGTATTTCACTCGAGACGGGAAGTGAATCGATTTCTCGCGATACCATCTCAAACGGAATGCTTCGCATCGATTTTTTTCAGTATTTTATTTCCACATATGCATGCATAAGTTTTATTAGGAGTATTACCAGCTCTTGAAAAAAAACTGATTTCGAAAAATCTTTACATTCAAAGGAAGAAAAGAATTCGATAAGATGCTGGAGATATGTGCTTGAATTTATGCTTTGATAATATGAAACAAAAGCAAGATTCAGTAGTTGGGGGGGGGGGTTCATTAGGAATCAACTAGAATTATTCCGAATGCTCACGTAAAAACTATAATCATGTTTAGAAAATAGAAACGATTAAAGCGAATGAGAGTACAATAAACTTATTTTGAATTATATGTAGCAGAAATTCATATTTTATTGAAATGAGTAGAAAACTGAAACTTTTAATAAGTATCAGCTTCGCAACCTCTCATTTTTGACTTACGTTCCATTTCACACTTCACTTCTCAGAAGGAGCTCGCATGAGTTAAGAAATAATCCATATTAATATTCTAAGTAGCTGGTACCCGACACGTTGCTGCCACCGAAAAAAATAATATTAAACGCCATGAATCAATGATTTGGCAATGTTTCATCAAAATAGAATGAACGGTGCGACAGTACATAAAATACGAAAAAAAAATTCATTTTTATATACTGGATTTGTGTATTCTTTTAGAATTGTAAAACTATATATTTGCACCTCGTTTGATATTCGTTCAGAATTTTAGAAAATGTAATAGAAATATATTCTTTTAAAATCGATTAAACATAAAAAAATATATTTATACTATAAAATCGTTAATACAATGGAAAAGGTAATTTTGAAAATTAAGCGGGTGCAAAATCGTATCATCTGTGATAAAGTTGTTACCTCTGAGAATGCATGACATTTGCGTACTATAGCTATACAATATTAATCTTTAACCTAGATTTGGCCTTCTTACAGAATCCATTGTCTCCTCGGCGAGTTATTTGGAGATGAATCCTTGGTCAATAGATTCGGTTGAGATTCGTATTTTTTAAAATTTAATTTCAAATAATTGCACTTTCACTATAACCCTCCCGTAGGAGTAAGCATCAAGCTGACACAGTTTCATCGCCATCGGATGAGAGGTACGGCAGCGCATAAGAGACATGCAGACAAACATTTTTATTTATATAGATAATGCTCCGTTTTGAAACGATGCAAGAGTTGTTTCGAATTGAAAAAAGCGGGCCCTTGATCTGGAATCCTTTCTCCAAATTTCTCTCCCACACCAGTCATAATGGACAGTACGTTTGGCCTGTCTGGATCGAAAACAGGTACTTTGGAATCTTATCTCTAGCATAAAAATGACATGTTAGCCAGGGATTTTTTTTCTAGGATATTCTCTTTAAAAAAAAAAAATAATAATTCCTGCACCATACCAGCAGAGCGTCATACGATTCAAGAAACTATCACTCTTATCAGCGAATCTTTGGAAGAAATTCTTGGATCTTTTGATTCCGAAGCTGTACAGTTTCACCAAAGCAACACCATAATATAAATAAAAACGAACTCAAATGAGGGGATGCACCAAGGAAATATGTTGGGAGCTTTCTGGCTGAATTTTCCTTTCCATTGTTCTTTTATTGTTCGCAAGACGGTGGTTTCCTCGCAAAAGAGGAGAAAGGTTACATCATATAAATTTACGAGTTTCGCTCGCGTAGCCTGTTAGATTCTTTTATATCTTTATTCGTCAATTTTGTGAGTATCTTTCTTTTTTTATGAATATGAAACCTCTATCATGCTCTCATCGGCTACTTACAGCGGAATTGTTTCTAGTTATATAAGTTTAATTATTAGTAGTAATATTTTAATGAAACGAATAAAAAAATTAAATTCCCCTTTCCAACATGAACATAATCTGAATCGACGGATGAACAGGGGATTGGAATTTGTTATTCAAATCCTCCCCCCTCCTCATTCAAGCCTCAGTCATATTTTTAGTACTTTCACAATAATAATAAACACGTGTTCGCCTGGAAGTTTATCGTCTGAATTTTGAGTGCCTCTGGGAGAATATGATAGAAAGTTCTGGCTGCACTCAGGTTATGGTTACTATGCCTCCGAAAGCTTATTCAACATGCCCTGTCGGCTTATTACCGACAGGTAACCTCCACATAAGCTTTAATATTGAATTAATAGAAAATGAAGTATGTTCAAATGTAAAATTTACGAATAAAGCCACATCTTTAGCAGATGCCTGCATTTTGAAAATCAGAAAAAATGTAATAAATATAAAAACATAAAATAAAATATCCGTCTTCAGAATTTAAAAAAACCAGCGTATAAAAAAAGTCCGATCTCATTGCTCGGAATTCGGAGCTTTCTGAAATAATTAATTTTGAAAAATAAAAGTTGGGAAAGATAGATGAGCAATTCCTCCAGCAGCCCCAGAGGATTGGGGGAAATGAACCCTACCTGTGGTATTAGTTGCATTTTATTAATAGTATAAGGATCATATTTGTTGTAAACATCAATCTATCCATTGGGTGCTCTGCACCTTAATCTTATTTATTAAAGCAAAAGGAAAAACGCAATTCAGATCAGATATTTATTTTGAACTCCGTATTAAATGATTTCAGACTGGTATAAATTGATATGCAATGCAAATCATTTATACTATATATAAATATGCAAATGTTATACTATATATATATGTATGTATAACTATTAAATAAGACAAATAGTTTATTTTTTGATGTAGTAGATGATTAATATCAGTAGTAGATGCTTAGTAAAAATAAGAGAATTCCAGCGTTTTAATTAATAAGAATTTTATAAAAAAATAAATATTTTTATTGCATTTTCGTAGTTTTTTAAAGACAAAAAAAAAAAACTAACTCTTTAAAAACTATTTTACGATTTATAAAAATGAGATTCAAGAGCAGTTGCTTTCTACTCATATTTTATCATAATAAATTTTTCCAAAGCAATGCCAAAAATGAGGCAGTAGTTTTTTAATGAATATTTCGATTATTATTAGCAATGGTAATGAAGTGATTTTTGTTGTGGCTTGTTTTCCCACAGTATAACCTTTAAAGTACGTTCAGTGGTGGCGGGGTGGATACAAAAAGAAGAAGTATAACCTTTAGTGTAAAGCACTAGAAAATTTGCATTAGAAAAATATTTCACTTTCCAGACTTGCTTGCTCACTTCATTCTCAAATTGAATGGAAGCATCTCGAATTTTGTGTCATTTCGACATCCACCAGCGATTTAGAAGCGACTTTTTAAGGGGCAACTCGGAAGGGAGCTTTCCATGAATGCGAAAGGTGCTAAACTGTTCCACAAATTCTCCAGACAATTGAGTGTCGAGCTGGAGCGGGCCCAGCATCCGGTGATTCAACCTTGTTACTTGAAAGAAATGTTATTTGATGCTTCAGCTAGTTTGAATTCGAAGTGCTGGATGCGATGAAATCTTAGTTCACGAGAAGAAGCTATAATGGTTAATATCTGCTTGTGGCATCTAAAATAATCATATTTTCCTTGATTTTTACATGATAATGTTCGTATGTGAACGAACAAAGCAAAAATTGTCTAAACCGCTCTGCAGGCCAAACTTTTTATATCCAATTGATCAAACGCCTTTGGTTAAGAAAACTCATTAAAACGTCCCTAGTTTTCAGAAGTTAAAACAGAAATTTAATATTTAAATATTAACTTGAATTTTTATGTTTTTCTTTGCTAACTTTTAAGAGGAATATATATATATATATATATATATATATATATATATATATATATATACACACACACACACACACACAGTAAAAGATCTTTATTCGCGGGGTATATGTTTCATAAATATGCCGCGAATACAGAAACTGTGCATACGAAATAGAAATTTATGTATTATTATAGGGGATACGTTCCAAGGTGACAAAATAAAATAAAACAATACACTGATGGAAAAAAAATCCCAACACCAAGAAAAAGTTATTGTACAGTAATGAAATTTTAGGAATATATTTGTCTAGGTAACATATTTAATTGATTAAAGTTTCAAGATCACAGGTAGAGCCATTGGCGAGAAGAGCCATTTCAAATGTGAAATGTTGGTACATTAGTAACCGGTGTAACCGCCAGAATTTTGAATGCAAGCATGCAAACGTGCATGCATTGTGTCCTACAGGTGTCGGATTTCAGTTTGTGGGATGGAGTTCCATGCCTGTTGCACTTGGGCGGTCAATGTAGGGACGGTTAATGCTGGTTGTGGATGATGCTGGAGTTGTCGTCCAATGATGTCCCATACGTGCTCGATTGGAGAAAGATCTGGTGATCTAGCAGGCCAAGGCAACATGTCGACACTCTGTAGAGCATGTTGGGTTACAACAGCGGTATGAGGGCGAGCGTTATCCTGTTGGAAAACACCCCCTTGAATGCTGTTCATGAATGGCAGCACAACAGGTTGTATCACTAGACTGACGTACAAATTTGCAGTCAGGGTGCGTGGGATAACAACGAGAGTGCTCCTGCTGTCATACGAAATTGCTCCCCAAACCATAACTCCAGGAGTAGGCCCTGTGTGTCTAGGCCACAGACAGGTCACTAGCAGGCGTTCACCTGGCCTCCTTCTAACCAACAAACGGCTATCACTGCGACCAAGGCAGAACCGGCTTTCATCAGAAAACACAACAGATCTCCACTCCGTCCTCCTATGAGCTCTAGCTTGACACCACTCACGTCGCAAACGGCAGTGGTTTGGAGTCAGTGGAATGCACTGTACAGGGCGCCTGGCTCGGAGCTGTCTTTGAAGTAACCGATTTGTAACAGTTCGTTGTGTCACTGTGGTGCCAACTGCAGCTCGAATTTCAGCTGCAGACGCAATACGATTAGCCACAGCCATACGCCGAATACGACGGTCTTCCCTCTCAGTAGTACCACGTGGCATCCCGGAATCTGGTCTTCTTGAGGCTGTACCTTCCCTTGACCACTCCGCCAATACTCATGAACAGTGGATACATTCCTGCCAAGTCTTTCAACAATATCAAGGAAAGAAAAACCACCTTCTCGTATCCCTACAACACGACCTCGTTCAAACAGTGAGCTGTTGATAATGGCTTCTTCGTCTTCTCAGAGGCATCCTTGACTAACATTAACCCACTACGTCAAATCTCAGCTGTAAATAACGATCACGAACCTTACAGCGATTATTTAAAGCAAACCTCATTTACATGTTCATAGTGTCGCTACTAGCGCCACACTTACGCGCGTAGCTCGAAATTTGAATCGACGTCATCTTTCAGATGTATAAACGCGCCTAGCAAATTTCGTTTATCTTGCACAGCTTCTTCCTGGTGTTGGGATTTTTTTTCCATCAGTGTACACTGAAGTGACAAAAATCATGAGATGACTGTTAATATCGTGTCGGTCCTCCTTTTGCCCAGCGAAGTACAACAACTCGACGTGTCATGGAGTCCACAAGTCGTTGGAAGTCCTCTGCAGGAATATTGAGCCATGCTGTCTGTATAGACGTCCATAATTGTGAAAGTGTGGATGGTGCAGGAGTTTGAGCACGAACGGACCTTTCGATGATGTCCCATAAATGCTCGATGGGATTCATATCGGGGGATCTAGGTGACCAGATCATGCGCTGGAATTGTCCGGAATGTTCTTCAAACCAATCGCGAGCAGTTCTGGCCCGGTGACATGGCGTATTGTCATCCATAAAAATATCATCGTTGTGTGGGTACGTGAAGTCCATGAATGGCTGCAAGTGATCTGCAAGCAGCTGAACATAACCATTTCCAGTCAATGATCGGTTCAGTTGCACCAGAGGACCGAGTCCATGCCATGGAAAAACAGCCCACACCATTATGCAGCCACCACCAGCTTGAACAGTGCCTTGCTGACAGTTTGGGTCCATGGCTTCGTGGGGTCTGCGCCACACTCGAACTCTACCATCAGCTCGTAACAACTGAAATCGTGACTCATCTGACCAAGCCACGGTTTTCATTGGTCTAGGGACCAGTCGATATGCTCACGAGCCCAGGAGAGTCGCTGCAGGCGATGTCGTGCTGTCAGTAAAGGCACTCGAGTCGGTCTTCTGCTGTCATAGCCCAAGGAAGACAAATTTCGCCGCACAGTCCTATCGGACACGTTCCTCGTACGTCCCACGTTGATTCCTGCAGTTATTTGCGTGTCTATTAACATTGACCATTCTACACAGACGTCGGTGGTCTCGGTCGTTAAGTACAGGTGGTCGCCCACTGCGCTGTCCATGATGGGATGGGATTCCAGAAATTTCCTACTCTCGGCACACTCTTGATACTGTGGATCTCGGAATGTTGAATTCACTAACGATATCCGCAATGGAATGACCCATGCGTCTAGCTCCAACTAACATTCCACGTTCAAAGTCTGTTAATTCTCGTCGTGCCGCCATAAATCACGAAAAACCTGTTCACATGAATAACTTGAACACAAATGAAAGCTCTGGAAAACGAACTGCGCATTTATACTTTTCGCTGCGATACTACTGCCATCTGTATATTTGCATATTGCTATCCCATGACTTTTGTCACTTCAGTGTATATAATGTGCTTTCATTTCCGCACATTTTTTCCGAATTTTAAGAAATTCTTAAAAAAATAAACAATTCTGAAACAATATTATTGAATTTTTCAAGTAATTGCTTTCTTCATTTCTGACTGAAAGAAAAAAAAAATTAAAAATTATGCAGGGACTGACAAATAGGCTCTAAACAATGTCGTATTTCAGACTGGAATATATTTTTTTCCAGTTTTTTCAATCTTTTTTGTTATGTATTCGTAAACGGCTTGTTTTACTTCCCATTTCTTTCCCCTCAAAATGATTCAGAAACTTCGTCACTTTAGGTAATAACAGAGTTACAATAAATTGTAGAATATGGAACTTTAAAGCATGAAGTAAGATAAAATTATATTTAGATGGGTATTTTAAATTTTTTGTCAACTAAAATTTACTTCAAATTTTTAAATTTGGATCTAAAAAAATCATGATATAAAAAATTTGCTATGCATTAATTAGTTTTTCAAATTCCCTAGAGGTGTTCATTTAAATATTCTGAGATGAAATGGATGAACATGATGTAAAAGTAGTGCAAGCCATCTAACATGAATTTACATGCCCTTGTCTTTTTAGATGCTTCTTGCTACCGTTTCTACTCTCTTGTACAAAGCAAATTTATTCAAAAAAAATCATTGATAAATTTGATCAAAAAAAAAAAAACTCCCTGTTTTATACTTAGCAGGATATAAAAATTAACATTCTGCACAATATTGTTTTCTTTGTGTGAACGCTGCCACTAAAAACGGAGCGAGCTATTTGAAACAAGTTTTGAATGCACTCTTTAAAGCAAAACGGCTAATGCGAATCAAATGCCCAACGTAATGCGTCAAGGTAAGGTCTGTCTATCCGTTCATAGGCGTGTGAACAAAAGGTAGAAGGCCACAAGGATCAAAGAAGCATATTGTCAGAAATCTCGTCCTTGTATTGAATCGGGTGAAGAGATGAACCCGAAATTAGTTGTCTACTTCATAGTTTAAGGCATCCGACTACAATCGAAGGAGATTTTTTTTAAATTTTATTTTTGAAAAACTGTTGGTGACTTTTAGATGTATTGTGAATTATAAACACAATAAATACAAAAAAAAATTATTGGAAAATATAGTATATTTTAAGAAAGAGGAAAATATGTAGTAAATTTCAATGAAATTGAACCAAAACGTTAACACTCTACACAAAATGGTCATGCAGCAATCCTATTTTTCTTTGTGCACACAAGTTACATTATATGATAATGAATGAAATGGACCAAATTCTAAGAAAAATATTGAGATGCAAAGAAGTGACGGGGGAAAATATACGTATATGGGCATTTTTTTTTCATAAATTCATGACTTCATTTTTCTAAAAACACCTATGAATGAAAAAGTGTTTCACCAAGAATAAAACTTTTGGTTTATTTCATTGGCAATATTACTTAAAATACACGTTGACATTTTTATGTAAATACCGCCATTAGTTTTGGGAATATGTTAACGGTGAGGAATTTTTATGAAAATTTAAATTGAAGACATTAAAAATACATAAGATTAAGACAAAATTTAGCTGAAAAATATGTTTTACCTAAAATTCTCCTGGATGATATGTTAGACCTTCCTTTTTCTAGAAAAAATAAAGTGTTTAGAAAGAGGAAAGTCTGAACTGCAAGATTTAATTATAAAACAAAGATTCGCCAATGTGGTCGATAACCAGTGTTAACCTAGGTCGATAACCTAGCCAGGTAACTTACCGCACTTAAAGTGACTGTATATTGACTCCACATTGATCAAAGCATGTAAGAAAGTTTAAGAAAATACATTTCCTACTGGGAAATATTCGACGGATTCCAAAGTGTACTCAAATAGTGCATTTATTTGTATAAGCTAAAAACGAACTGACTGTATTGTAGCGAATTCTTAAAATTTAATCATCAGTACATTATTTTCTGTTGTTATAAAATCTCTATTAAAATCATTTGAAATAAGCGTTGAATGTAATTCGAAGAGGTTCCGAAGTCATACGAGAATCGCTTAAGGGGACGCGAGAAAAATGTTTTGGATAATTTCAGTGGCGGTTGTCCAATATTTAAAACAAGAAGCTTTATTGCCAACTGCCGGTGCTCTTTAAATAGACTCACTGAATGTTATGAAGCTATGCTCATTTGAATAGCAGAAGGGACGAAAAAGAGAATAACCGTAAAGTACACATGGGTTGTCATAGAATCTTCAGGAACCTTCAGAAGGGACACATTTTTTTTTCATTTTCTACCTTTACTGCTACTGAATGTCAGTAATTCATCCATAGTAAACTTATGGGATTGCCTTTGCAAAGACGCGGAATTGACATAAAAAAATAGAACAAATATTAGAGATGATAGAACTTTTCTAAAATAAAACGCCAGCTTTCGAAATACGTAAATAAGAATGTGACATAATATATATTTTGAGAAAGAGAATTTTCAGAAACTAAAGTCAAATTCAACACAACCACGTTTTAGTTCTACCTTTTTAAACAATTTTTTTTAAAGATTTATTGTAAACTCTTTAACATTAACTGAAGATAATATTAGTGAAAGTGGCTTTTCTGTGATTTATATTTGCATGAAAAATGTGATTTATGTTTGCATTTGTGAAAAGCATGAAAATGGAACAAAACCAAATTACAAATAAATGTTCTGAAGGACTTTGAAACAAAGAAATGTAAAGTACGTAAAGAAGACAAAGACAGGTGAAAAATGCCAAAGATATTTCCAAACAATGCATTACCAGATTTCAAAATGAATAAAAGGGAAATAAGCAAAACAAAAACTACTGCATAATATTTTAAATTCGACGAATAAACGCCATAAATGGTCGTTATTTAATTTCTCTAGTGAAATTTTAATTTGTTAATAATTTTTATGTTTTGTAAATAAAAGGATGGAATGTGGGCGATGCCTGAACTGAAGCTCATTTTCATGCTTAACCAATATCGAAACATACGGCCACCTCTGCAGATAAAAATGCAACAGGTGCACCTATAAAGCACAGGTTTGGGAAATTAATGTTGCGAATGAATAAAGCAGCGGAAATAAATGGGAAGGATTGATTTCAGAATTTTTAAGCAACGTAGAACTTTAATTAGCTTTCCGAATTTCGGCTTAAATTAGAATCTTAGTCTAATAATAAACTACTGTCTGAGCAATTAACGCTTCTAAGTTTTTCATATTATCCCAGGGATATATGAAAAACTTAGATCGATCCCATTCGTTTTCTCTCACGAATCGGATCGAATAGACGGTGGAACTGACTCTTAAAGCGAAGGCACAGCAAGCCCCACAAATCAACAATTACAAAGTGCCCAACGCTGGCACAAATTGTCATAAATATTTTTCTGAATTCAATGTCAAGAACATTCTATAATTTACGGAACTAAAAGATATGCTCACTCATTTAAAATTAATAAATCTGTATCGAAAATTAATTTAAAGTGAATATTTTTTCATATTCAAAATATTCTAACCGAGTAAAAAAAACATTGAAATATTAGGATTGAAGATTTACTTGCATAACTGTAAGAAGTGATTTGTTTTTACTTAAATTTTATTAATAACGTGAATCAAAATTTTGGAAAATATTTGAATTATTTTAATATGAATTGTTACGCCATTATTACTTCTTCCAAAAACTCTTCAAGTTTTCTTTTAAAGCTGGCAGCAAAGGATACGTAAATATATTAGGAACAAATGTTTTATTTGAAGAAAGTATGGAAGTAAATCATCGTAACATTTCAATTCGATATTTTATGATACATTTTACGATTTTTCGCCGAAGCTCGTGCGCCGTAAATGCAAGACACAATTGTGGGAAAAGAATCGCTGGAGGTTTTTATTTCAGCTGTGGAGAAAGTTCGACAATAGAGAAAATCATTGAGAAAGTAAACGGAATCGATGGTGAAATGTTTCGTGATTTATACTTTTCGAAGAAAATAAAAAGCTTATTATATTACTGTTATGGTCGTTGGTTTGTTTTGAAATCCGTTTCAATGTTCAAAAGCGTTATTAATGCAATAGGATAAGCTAACATCTGGAACAAAATATCGTTGAATGCTAATATTGAAAGCTTTATTCGCCTATACATTTATGTCTAAGAATTTGCTTTCAGTTTTAACAGCGATAATAGATGAACAACAAAAAAAATTGTAATGTCATTGCATTTCACGCACGTATAAATTCACTTATTAAAATAATGAAAAGCATGATTATAGAATATTCTTTAAAATGTATTTAAAATTTACTGAAATTGGAGAAAAAATTATACGGTATTTTGAAAAACTGTCTTTTTGAATTTTAAAGAGGTGTAAGCATGTCTTTTTTACAATAATATGTTCGAACTCATTAAGGATAATGATCAAAATTTCCACAATTTTGTTTAAAAATCTAATTAAATTTTGATAAGCCTTTTCATCACGAACATTGACTTCCCGAGAGGTATTTAGTCATATTTAGAGGCTTATACACAGGTATAGGACAAAATAATAGGAGCCCCCATTCAAAAACGAATCGTCCTTTGATCGTCCAATAAAAGGCTGCCTCGTGTTGCAACAGTGTGCTAAAAAGTGGTAGTAAAAAAAGGAGGCATCAGTCAAGCAGTTGGCTGCGTGAGAGTGGCAGGAGAGAATTCTGATGAAAAGCGTGATTACGTCTGACCCCTCCGACGTGAAAAAGCGCATGATATTTGCTGCTTGCCGCCCTTGGAGCATCCATGTCTAGAACAGTAAACAATCCACGTGGGTGTTTTAAGAACCATTGTGTCAAGGATCATGATGGTCTATACAAATCTGGATAACAAACCTTTTGCGGATCACAATAGTAGGCGAAAGCCGAAGGACAGTGATAGACATAACATAACGCCATCCGGTGCCACCGGTGCCTATTACAATTACCTAAACAACCGTGATAGACAGGGGTTGAAGAAGTTGTTAACCCTGTATTTCGATTTTGGGCAATTCTTATCTTCAAGACCGTGATAGACAGGTCTTAAAGATGAGAGTCGCCCGTAATTGAAAGACCAGGCTACCTCAGATAACGACCAAGATGAATACTTACTTTCAGAGGCCTGTACCCATGGAAACATTCAACGAGAATTTCATACTGGGAACATTCATGGAAGAGTAGCTTTTCCAAAATCGTTATTTTCGGAGCGGACTGCTGTAAAAAAGCTGCATTGGGGCCGTTTAGTTTAGTTATATTAACGTTCTGTTTAAAGCTTACACGAGGGCTATTTTGGGACAGACCTCGTAATTTTGAACCACGGTCAGATGACGAGGACGACACCTGAAGTAGCACCCCCCTCTCCACACCACACCAACGGGAGGACGTTTGGCCTGACAGATTTATCGTGCAAGAGACCCCCTCACACGACGGATCTTCGGTGGAATCGAGTCTCGAACCTGAAACCCACCGGTTCCGAAGCCGAGACCTTACCACCAGGCCACCACGGCCCTGCATTGGTGCCGAGAACAACTAACTAAAATGGACGCAAATGCAGTGGGAACAAGTCATCTGGTCTGATGAACCCTCATTCACATTATTCCAGGCCAGTGGAACTTGTGATAGCCTAGAGAACACAGTGAAACATGGAGGGGGTTCTGCGATGGTGTGGGGTGCAATATTTTCCCGTGGATAGGGGTCTCTCATTGTCTTGAGGGAGATGATCACGGCCGACCATCATCAAAGCATTCTCCAAATCATCTTAATCCTGTGCTTCAGACTCTCTTTCTGGGAGAACGTCCTGTGTTCCCAGATGACACAGGCTCTACTCACGTCTCGCTGCCTTCAAGCATGGTTATGTCGGCATGATGATGAAGTGGGACATCTAACCTGGTGCCCCCTGATATCAACATCTTTGAGCCTTTAAGGGGGTTTTTAGAGAACAAAGTTCATGCTCGATTTCCTCCTCTATGCACATTGTCTGAACGAAGGCCTTGCACGAAGAGTGGGTGCGAATTCCGATAAACTTTATTCAAGATCTTTATTTGCCAATCTCGCATCGAATGCATGTTGTCATTCAGGTCAACATACTAATTAAAAAGGCTCATTTTTTTCACACGTGTTCCTATTGTTTTGTCCTATACCTGCATGCGTCATATTTAGCCGCACCAGTTGAAGAGCGATTCTTAAGTCACGAAATTCATAGTATTTTTTTTTTCAAAATTCTTGATTTTTCTCCTAATCACGCATAAACTTGATCATAACATTTAAAATTATTTCCTCTTTTGATTGGATATAAACAAACACCAACCATTATTTCGTGAATTTTGAATTGACGACTCCCAACAGTACCAGGTTACGTACCTTTTTTTCATTCAAAAAGTGAACAAATAATTTTGTAAAATATAGTATTACAGTTTTCTGCTCTGTGGGAGATAAACAGATAAATACCCGTCTTCTCAGCTTCATCTGATCGTCTCCTTTGTTTGGCATCAGTTTAAAATTCAATAAGAGCAGTCATATGTATTTCATGCTTGAAAACTGCTTCATTAGAATTAAAATTTTAAAACACAAACCACAAGAAAGAAAGAAAGTTTTTAAGAAAAAATTAAGTAATTATAATAATAAAAAAATATTCATTAAAATTCTTTCGAAAATTACAAGACTTCGTCGGCATAAAAGTTCTATAGTTTCCATATAAAAACTCTGGATAACGGTAAAAACACGGTAAATGCTTTTAAAAATAACACTGTTTATTAAAATCAGATCCGAAGGCGGAATATCTTCAATAATTACTATTTCTTTTCAACTTAACTATCGAAGTTGCAAACTGAGTGTCCGAATTTCTGTAATTGATTCGTACTGCTATTTCTTTGCAAAATGCTTGACAGTGTGAAAAATCTAAATTCATTGGCCTTGAATTGCGTTTTAAGCCTAAGAATTATATAAGCTATTGATGATACCATGCCAAATCGAAATCTCAGAATGATAATGAAAGTTGTCTGTATCTTTCCTATTTTGTAATTGCCATTAGGAAAAATGATATTTTCCATATTTTTCTACATTTTTGTAGGGTTGACATCGGTAACAACACAAACGAGTTTTTTCAGTATATGCTCCAGATAACGATTCGAATTCGTCATCCTAATTTTCCATTTTGAAACAGGAAAAGTCCTAAAACTATCAAAATTGGAACTTTCAAACTATGTACATTCTTTTTCTTGAAGTGGAGAAAAATCGGGCATCTGAAATTCGATAATTGGACGAACAAAATGAAATCCAAGCGAATATGTAAATAAAGCGATGATATTTCCTTCACTGTATTATCGTGACACAAGAGTTTCATTTATCCAATAAACTTTTCAAAATGGACTTTTAACTTGATAATGTTTATACCCTGAATACGATTTGTATACCTTACATGCAGCTCAAGTGCTCTACAAGGCAGACCGTCAAATCTAGAGTTATGTATAGTTAAAAAATTAAAGCTTTCCAACAGTAGCCTTAGAGTATAGAAGCACTCTTTAACCAATTTAAAATACGAAAGAATATAATAATCAGCAATTTTATTTTTGTACGATTTTTTCTTTATATTAAAGAAATAAACTTTTTAAAAAATACATAAGAAAAAATAGGCTTTTGATTATTTTAGTTACTCTAAATATTCACAAGTGCATTGTGATGGTATTGAATGCTTTTTTTTTAGTGTGCGCATGAGATATTTAATTAAAAGTAAATTTTAAGAAATATTGCGAAGACATAAATCAAGTCTAAAACGTTATCATCCGACAAAGTTTTAGATTAGAAGTTCAATTTTAGTGACATAAAACCAAATCTCTTTAATAAAGCATTAAACAAAGTTGTATAAAAACATAAATTTATCTTCAGTATTAGGTAATTCCTTCGATAGTTTTTTTATATTTTATAATTTAGATTTTTCTGGGGACAACTATGAGATCTTTATTTGTTAAAAGAATTATCACGCAATTTAAAAATCTAAAACAGTTTTTCTGCCCTGTAATTTTACCTACAATGCCAGATGTTTTTCAGAATAAGAAAAATTGTAAGCTGTCTTTTTCTTCCAGCGTGAGTGACATTCTGAGTGCAAATGAATTTAAAAGGCAGAGAGTGACATTTCTTATGGCCTAAATGATCATTTTCAAATTCCTTTCTGTCTTCAGACAATGTTAATGAAGTATTATTTGTTGAAGCAGCTATGGGTAATTATCTTATGACATAATTCAATATTTATTAAAAAATAAATAGCATTAAGACAACTAATGTAAAAATAACATACAAAAGGATTTGCTTGCATTATTGAAAAGTTTTGAAGTTATAAGCAAGTGTCCAAAGTGTGAAGTCAGCAAGAGCAAAAAGTTTCTCATATTAAATTTGAATATATTTGAAGAAATGAGTGATTATAATTGTCCTTCTTTCAATTAAACACATTAATATTTACATTACATTTATATCAATTAAACGCATTAATATCTTAATTTGTATTTTATAATACACATTAAGAATTTATTATTTAATTTCTCAATTTTACGGGCAGGTATTGTTTACTTTTATGCATTAATATTAGAATCAAAATCTTATCAATTGAATTTTTGGATGTTATTAATTAATTCGATTTTTAATTGGACTCTTCATTGCAATAAAAAGGGATTGTGAGGCGGAAAGTGGATTATTATGATCTACGCAGGAAGTACTTATATTTTCTTTAATAATCCCTTTCACACACGGAACAAACACAAAGACAAGACATACATGAGCGCAGCTTAACAGTTCAGTATGACACCCCATTCTAATTACACTGGCAATGCGCAATGATTATGGGATAGCCTATCAGGCATCGCTATCTAGTTTCCAAAAAAGAAAATAAGAGATCTAATTTCTCCAGAATCTCATTAATTAACAAAATTATATTAGTTATTTACCATTGGAGAACTTTAGACTGAATCCCATGTCATTGGCAAATTCGAAAAAATTACATAGAAAGTTCTGGCGATTAATCATTCATTTGAATGAGCATGACATTTTAAACATTTTTCAGCTATTATTGCTGTTTTGAGGCTAATGAAAGTAGACATACTCGAGCTAAACTGTAATGCATCGTTTTTTTTTTCAGTACAGTATGCTCTTAATTTAGCAGATAAGCACTGAATCAATATTACGATGAAGTAAAAGGGAGTTCATTAAATAAAAAAAGTAAGTTTTATTGCTCAAAATAGGCAAAATTAGACATTTACTTTTTAATTATTGAATATTGCAAAATAAAATAAAAAGTCGAGAAGCAATCTATTTTAAGCGTTGTCAAGATAACAGATTTCCAGTTACTAAATTGGTTGATTGCTATGAAAATCATCGCTATGAAAGTGAGCAATTTTATGTAAAGTATTTTCTTTGCTTAACAAAATATTAAATATTTCTGACAATATTTAATCACATTTAAAGAAGAATTCAGCAACTCAATAAGCAAATAGAAGACAAACTTCAAGCATATTTATTTCTAAAGGCTAAGGTGGCCAGTGGTCGTGGGAGCGATATTTCTGTCTTATTTACATCGTCCAAGCAGGAAATAAAATTTTAAGAAACAATTTAGTCTATTCTTAAAGGAGATATGAAGCAAACGCACTCGCTGGCTCGATAACAATCAAATGCACGCGAAAGAATTAAAACACATACATTTATTATTTAGTGTCAGTATTGAAATGGATAAATTGGGATTTTTGACAACTGTGGCTGCATTTTCCAATGCCAGGGAAAACACATGCAGCTCCTGAAATACTTTATCTGAGCATTTGCCTGAATCTTTCACCGCCTTTATTTTCATTTCATTAATTTTATTCAAAAAATTAAATATTTGTGCATGTCTATTTAAACAGTTTCAAAGTATGAAAATGAAGTAGAAATAGCAATTTCATTTAATTTCAATAATTAGCATTTCATTCATTTTTTCAAAATTGATAAATAAATTTTTGATAATTAGGCTTGAAAATCATTTTTAATCCGTAACTTCCAAGAAGTGGCAGCTACCGGAACCTTTAAACAGAAAAGTTATTTTTCTTGATGAGATACCTATTCTCATGATTCGATTTATTTTTTATTTTTTCAATATTAAGAAATCATATGGAAACAAAAATAACCTCATCACTATTTCACCCCTTTCAGTTAGATCTCCCTTCTAGGAACTCATCCAAGACTTTTACTTTCTTTGAAACACGCCTTCATCGTGTAAAGATATAATCAAAATCTCTCCAATTATCGCGTCAACAAGATGAGATGAGCAAAGCGGCATATGCATGACAAACAGATAGTTCGCTGGGAATAATGCGCGCTAAAATTTTCAAGTAAACAATTTATGTAACTGGATCCCTTAATAATTTCTTCAGCAAAATATTTCCACGCTTCAAATCTGATAATCATATGACTCATACTATTATAAAAACCTTAGGACACTGTTCATTCCCCAACGAACATTTTTGTCAGTTCCCATGCAATTTTAATTAAAAATTGAAACGGAAGTGGTTAAATTTCATTTAATACAATTTTTTTTTTCTGAAACCGAATATGTTTTTCAAGAGATACGAATACAGAAAATAGAGTTGCTCGGTCCAAGAAAGTGAGAGACCAAATTTGAAAATATTGTAATATTTTCAAATTTGGTCTCTCACTTTCTTGGACCGAGCAACTCTATTTTCTGTATTTTCTGTATTCTGTTACAAGTTTATAAAATAATTGTTTTCAAAAAATTATAATCTCAAAGAATTAGTCCTAACCATTTAACATAGAACCTATTTTGGTGTCTCTATTCCAAACAGTCTGTAGAGCGTCAGACACACACATGCGCGCGCATTAATATTTACTGTATTAATTAGTAAAGAAAAAATAATATTTTTGAGCACAATAAAAAGTAAAAATTGCTTATGTTCTAGTGGCAATGACTTGTGAAAATATGCAGACATTTTCCCGAAGTTTTGTCATGTGAACATGAAAAGAAATAGTTTTCTTATCATTGTTGCAACTAGTTAGAATTCCTATCTAATTGATTATTAAATATCCCGTCTTATAATGGAATGTGAATATTGGTTGCGCTTTCAAATCAGTAACAAGCTTGCAAAAATAATAAACAAATTTTTTATTTTGTTGATTTAAATTTAAGCAATAGGGAAAAAAATTCTCTTGATAGATTTTGCTCTAATTACGAATCAGATGGACAGTTTTGGAATAAATTCCGTTTCTACGTTTTGCGGTTTTATATATATATATATATATATATATATATATATATATATATATATATATATAAAATTTGTCAATCAACATGCTTTCTCTTTGTGCACTCTGCATACGAATTTTTTTTTCTAAATATCGATAAGAATAAAAAAAACATTATTTCTTAAACATTCCTTACATTATACTGAATCGAGCAAAATATGTAATCCCATTTAATTATGGTAGTGTAACATGCGAAATGTGTTTCCAAGATTTATGATCTGAATAGAATTATAAATATGAAATAGTGATAAAAAGTGGAGAGAAAGTTAATTATGAAACATTAAAACAGGAAAGCTAACACGTTCCGCAACATTTTTGTATTGGACAAAATACTTTTGTTTTATATAAGTTACAATTTAAAACTTGTACAGTTTGTAACCATTCAAAATTTTAAAACTTACGTTTTTCAGCCTATTACTTGCTGGTGAATATAAAATATTTTCCTGGACTTAAATTTCCACCAAACTGAGAATTTCCAACACTTTTATGAAACCAATGCTCTTGTTTCAAAACAGCATGCTTAACAACAATATTATTTATAACCAAATTAATTTCTTTCTCTTGAGGTAAGTAGTTTGAAATGTTTTACAGCGAAAGAGGCAATATGTCAAAAAGAAATTAAAATTCCAATTACCTAAAAATCTAGTTAAAGGACTGAAAACATGCATAATTAAGTGCGAACTCGTTTCAAACAAAGGTTAAGCTTCAACGAGAGGTAAAACAACAGAAGAACAAAACAGTTACAAATGTTTAAATAATATAATCGTTGTATAAGGAATAAAATTTGAATTAAAAACCTTTATTAAACAATTTTTTTGCCTCCTTAATAAGGTATTTCCCCTGTTCTTATTTTTAAGTAGAAGGGTAGATAGCTTGCTGTCGTTTTCCAATTTATCTCCCCTCTTGAGTTTTCTAGAAAGCTATAGACTTCTTACAGGACAGTTGTTTATATGGAATAGAATTTTTACAATAAAAATTTTTAAGGCCACAATATCTTTATATCCCTATTGATGCACGCGGCTGAATTTATCCGTTCTTGTGTTCGCTTCACTATAGAGTGAAATGTCTTAATGCTGGCACGTATCATTAATTTTGAAGGAATCACAGATCATACAACATACAATTATTTGTTATATGGCGCGGAAGATTAATTACTAAATAAATTAGGAAGATTAATTGATTCTAGATTTGAGAGAGCTGGTCCGTTTTTATCTTCCCACATTTAATATTTTCATGTGTTAACTAAGTACGATATAACTTGGGACATAACATGTTGAACTGGCATTTTTACTTTTATGAAACATCTAACAGTCGAGATGTAGAAGATGGTTTGGACAGACGTAGCTAAAGAATTATCTATCTCTTTCTTAATGCATCGATTCATAATCAAATATTTAATTTCAAAATTTTTGGAACTTTGTCGCAACGTGAGAGAAAGAGCCTGGACCAGCTTGCAGATCATAGTTAAACTATGTCAATCACATGATCGGTACATTACAGTCAAGGTAATATCAATTTCGAAACGATACTATCGAAAAAGAGCTTTTTCGAATTTCTCAAAGTGCGCGAAAGTGCCTCACGCCTTTTAATGTTTTCTGAGTGGTATACTGTTGCAATCTAAAATTAATCCACATTATCTGCAAGACAAATGATTGAACTAGAATATACTAAATTCACACCAGAACACGACTAGGATTTTTGCTGAATAAAACAATTTCCAGAAACTGCGTCCCACAACATGTATTAAGTAAAAAAGTTTGAAGTTACTTTGCAGAATAGAGTGTAGACTTTAGAAAAACTAAATTCTGTTCATAGTTACTTCCTAAGTGCTAATTTAAGGAAAGCTTTCCCGAAACAGTTTTCAGTTCTATAATTAAAAATTAAAAAAAAATTAATGGTTTTGCACAGTCATTTCGGAATACTCTACTGAAGAAAAATTATTTTCGTACAATTTTAAAATTTGAAACATTAGTTTTCTTTGATATTAAATCTTTTGCACTTTTTCCAGAATTTTAATAAATTTTCA
>JAPMOQ010008466.1:526312-558670 GCA_026543055.1 Argiope trifasciata
GTTTCATTCTTCAACAAAACTCTTCATTGCTATAATTACTGGGTTTGTATTAATATGTGCTACGACGACTTTTGTGCTAGTTATCGCTGCTGCATAAGTAAAAGCAAACACAAAATTAACATAAATGAACCAAGCCTCAAACATTATCTTGCTGTGATATTTTCCTTCCATATATACGAATATTACTTTATTTTTCAGAACACATTCAGATATGCAACCGAAGCAGCAACGCAGTTTGCAATTAATAAATGCACTATCTGATTCAGCGAATAGAATTCTCTTTTTATAGGAAAGCGAAAGAAAACATGACAAGTACACTTCAAGTTACGATCGAAAGCGTTTCCCACAGTGATGGCCACAGCTTTTCTTATGCAGATGCCTGTCTGTGGCACGGTTTCAGAATTTTAATTATTAAACACACCTTCATTGGCTTAAGATTCACTTTATAACAGACTTTGTACTTTTGAAAAAGTGTTCTTGATTTCCAAAAAAATCCATATAAATAAAATTGAATGCTTGTCTGTATGCCTAGCTAAACCGTTCATCGGATTGCGATGAAACTGGGCCAGTCAGCTGATTGCTTACATCTACGGAGGGATGGTACAATTATCTAAAAATAAAAAAAAAATTCGGATATCGGCCGCATTTATTTATGAAGGATTCATCTCCAAATAAATCCCGGAGGAGACAATAGACTCTGAAGAAATGCTAAATCCAAGTGAAAGGTTACTATTTTGTCATGCAAATCGTTCTCAGAGGTAACAACTTTATGACAGATAAATTGTTACAGAGAAAGTTTGGGGGAGGACAACACTGGATGTTTTATATTTTCATTACATTTTAGCATATCCACCGAAAATATTGTACTACAAATTATTTTGCAACCGCTTAGTTTTTAAAAATTATCGTTTCAAATATATTAACGAAAGATTAACAAGAAAATATTTTAATCGCATTTTCTAAAATTAAATTTGAGAATTATGTACAAGTATTAAACGAGTCACGAGACACAATAAAATAGTTTCTTTCATTACCATTCTGAAGGAACACCGAGTTTTATCATTCTAAAAGAGTACACAAATCTCATGTATAAAAATGAATATACGTTCGTTTGAATTTTATATACTGTCCTACCCTTCATCCCATTTCGATGAAACGTTGCCAAATGATTGATGGATTGCACCTAATATTATTTTTTCGGAGGAAGTAATGCGCTGGGTACCACTTAGTGACATATAAATTTGAAACCTATTTATTTGGATTAATACAATTTGAATTTTATTAATACAGATAAATAGGTTTCAAAATACATGAAACGAAAATGTTTTCAATTATTAAATGAATAAAAACTAAAAACTGTTGTAACAAGGTATACAGTTATTTTTTAACAATTATTTTTAACAACAAATTATTTTTTAACAATTTAATTTCCAATGTTTGAGAAAATAATAATTTCTTATTCCCTATCTATTGAATGGATTTTTTTTCCTTTGTCTTTGGGAATTTTTATCATGCAACAAGATTTCTGAATACAAAGGGTTTCAATTTCAAATTAAAAAGAAGTAAATAATTGTTATTTTAATTTTTATTGCAATAAATATTTTATAAAGAATTAAATTAAAATTTGATTAAATATTCATTTCTACTGATATATGATATATCTCAAATCTACTGTAAGCTGTCGACAAGAGCAGCTCAAAACATTCAATATACTGAATAAAATAAGAAATCAAATGAAATAAGATACATTTGTATAAGAAACAAATAAAATAGGGAAAAAAAATGGTACATTGTGTTAAGTTTTGGCAACAAAAATATTTTATTATTTACATCTTAACTTTCAGCTTAACACGTTCACTGCCACTACCAAAGCCTGATATCAGGATCATCTATCTAATTAGATGTCCCCTCCTTTGCTATCTTTTAACTATAGTAGAGAAGGTGTCATCTAATAACAGAGATGGTTTGGTACAATTACATATTATTTGTAACGCACAAGTGCGTCAGTGGCAGTGAATGTGTTAATAGAAAAAGAAATGTGTTTCAGCAGTCACATTGATGCTAAACGCGACTGGGTTTTCTAAAAATACTAACAGTTCAGTTTTTTGAAAAAAAAAATGCCATTATGATCTGAAGATGAAATTTCTAACTCTAAATACTTCCTTCATGTTAATCGACGTCAGAGGGGGACGCATAGAGCATCAAAGTTGACGTTCCGAGTAAATGTCATGAAACTTCTTTCGATCCACGCGTGTAACATAAACAGAATGCATTACATATTCTTCAATAGGTACTGCTTGAAATAGTGAACTTTTTTTTTTTTTTGCCTCAATATAAATTCTGATAAAAACTTTAATGTTTATACTGTTTTCTTTTATTTGTTAGAACATTCTTATAGAATATTTCTTTAGACAATATTTCTTTCACTTGTTAGACGGTGAATCCGATTTTTCATTCTGCATTTTCCAAGTACATTTTGAAAAAGCATATAAATCAAAGTGAATAAAAGCAATTAAAAGCGATTTCAGTTTTTATGTGGTTGATTAAAAATACAAACTAATGAAATCAAACATATAAGCAGCCATAAATCCCCGATAGTATATCTATAACTTTTTTTGGTTTGAAAATCCATAAAAAATGTGCAAAAACGACAGGAAATCCTAGGAAGACACATACAAAATAGGAAATAAATTGTCTAATTTACAATCAAACTTATTTGATGAACCCAAAAATATCTTCCAATACTTTTTGAATTTTTGTTTAGAATGATAAATCATGTTATAAAAAAATTTAGAGGCAACTAAAATAACATTCAAACATATTTTAAGATAAAAAAAAAATAAAGGAATTGTTTTTATGCAACAGAATAATAAATCATGAGACTTGTAAGTATATTGCGATATCATGTTTTCATATCTTTAAAAAAACCGGAGCAAATAAAATACAATATGGATGTCTCCCATTAAAATGACACTTACATTTGATGCAACTAATTGATTCTTGTGATTTAATAATTAATGATGGTATAGTAAGGAATTAATTATAAATTTTAGTTTTGATAAAAAAAATCATCCCATTCAAGGTCAAAAGTGACATCTATACTCCTTTCTTCTCTTACATCATAGTATGCTTTATATTTACATTGATTTTGTGATTTTACGTCTACTGTATTACGAGTTAGGATATATTTTAATCCTCGCAAAAACAAAACAAAACCATCCCACTGAAGGTCAAAACTGACAACAACAGTCTGTCTACCTTTAGCTCGAGTTTTGACTTCAGGTGATCGACGTCGCGATTCGGCTGGATCTCAAATTATTTCGTTAGAAAAGAAAAAAAAAATCTATGTATATGTATATAAATCCAAGTGAAGGTTAAAAATGGACCTGAACAGCCATTTGTTTTGTTCATCACTAACCTTTGGCTTCCGCTTTCTGAGCACTGTTCAGCTTTACACGCGCACAAAATTCACGTAATCCCAACATCAAATCCCATCCGAGAGCACCGCGTTCGAACTGGGTATCAACATGCTCCTTCGACTGTGGTTCGACTGCGCGCTCGGCACCGCTGTTCGTCGCACGTAAGAGGAAGTGCGTACGCGAAGCTGAATAAACATGTGGTTGGCTCTCGCGGCTGCTCTTTTTTGCGTTTGTCACCTTGTTTTTGTGCAACCTGGATGAAGGACGTGGTCTGTCACTGTTTCTCCCCGTCGCCTTGGCTGGATTCCGAAACCGAAGGAGCGTGCGCGATGCATTCGGTAGCCGAGGACTCCATGGGCACGCTCGTTTTTCAGTCTGCGGAGGAACACCCCTGGCATGGCTGCTAACGTCCCAGGCAGCACAGTCTGTTGCACTATATTGTGCAATATTATATGGTATTAAGTAATATTACGATTATTGATCAATGTCATACAATATTGTGCCGTATTAAGGAATATTCCACAATATTAAACAATATCGCCGAATATTGATCAATGTCATGCAATATTGTACAATATTATCCGATATTATACGATGTTAAACAATATTCCACAATACCAAACAGTATTGCGATGATTGATTAATGTCATACAATATTGTGCAGTATTTATTATACGACATTAAACAATATTCCACACGATTAAACAATGTTACGATTATTGATCCATGTCATACAATATTGTACAATATTTCTATGATAATAGGGATCAGTGATGCCCGAAAGACTCATCGGGGTTGAGTAAAAGTAATGTTGCAAATACCGGAAGACATAGATATTAGGGGACCATTTAAAGTGTACGTACACAATAAAATATTTTTTTTTTAAATATTTACTTTACAAATTAAATTTTTTCACAGTAGATCATTAATATAGTCTGAATTCTCTTCAGCGAGAAAAAATTGTATTGCACTAATTATTAGTTAATTAATAAATATTTAATGAGCTGATTAGAATATTTTTTGAAATTTGATATCTTAATTCTAATTTGTTCAGGCTCACCATTCTAGTTAGAAATGATGCCTAATATGACATTTCATATTGTCTGCCCCAATCAAGTTATGAAAATATACAGTTGTTTTTTTTTTTAACTTTTTTTCATTAACGATGAATAGAAAAAGCAAGATTCATTTAAACTTTTGAATAGTTATTGAAAACTTTTTTTTATAAATACAATTTTGATGGAGGCGCTAAACATCCACTGCTTCATGTAGATTATTTTGATGTATAAAAATTTGGATTTTGTTCATTTTTTGTTGGGTTATATTTGTTTGTATGAAGCAACACAGTGGAAAAATATCATTCTACTTAAAATGAGTTTAAAAAAAAACGAAACTAGAGTTTCTAGTGAAAGTACCTCTAGAAAAATCCTTATAACCCGAGAAATATTCCGACCATTAAGAACATATCGGTATCGTTTGAAAACTATAGGATCAGAGAGCCTTTTAACGGAATAAAAAATATTCGATTTTTGAAAATTTTTCGGTTTCAAGTGTGTACGTATACCTTAAACGGGAAAATACAGTAAAACTTTGTTTTCTCCATGTTAAAGCATTGAAATATTTAACATTTTTCAGGAATATATACTGTATGAAAGAAGTTAAGAAGCACATGTACATCTAGACTGTTTCGATTTAAGAGGATATACATATACATCTTATGGGCATGTAATGTAATGCAGTTCAGAACTGGAAATAATATCTGTTGCATAATTTTATAAAACATAGCTTCATAAAAAAATATACAAGATTCCACTGAAATTGTCTTTCATTTAATCACGGAGAACTGTTACTTCTCACCACAAATCAATGGGCGAAATGATTGTAATTTTTATTTTTATTGGTTTTTGCGTAGTACTAATGTTGTTATAATAAAATGTAAAATAAAATTATTTTACGAATGTAAACCGTTTGATTTTTAAGTTAATCTGAGCCTTTAGCCTTCTTAATATAATTTTCTTTGCATTGTTTTGAACATTTGATTGTGATCGGTCGCCACTTGGTCATACCAAGCCCGAATGAGCGCTTCGCTTTCGAATGAAGGCAGAAGTGTGAGCCTTTCGATGTTAATAAGCACAGTTCAGGTGAAAATACGACTTTGCTCGAACACACACGAAACAACCCTTTTTAGTTAACGGTCGAACTCATTCATCCATCCGCAAGTCAGAATTCAGATCCACATCAGAGACCGACTCAGTACCCCCAGAGGTTACGGGAACTTGGAAGACTTTGCAGTGCCCCCGCTGCCACGATGCAACACGGCGGTCTTTGGCCGAGACGAGGACAGAACTCGATACCTTTCGGTGACGAAACGGACGCTCTGCCAACCAGGCGACCGAGTCCCTGTTGAAAACATGACAACAGGTAAGGGTTCTCAAAACAAATAAATAAGCGAAGGTAGAGGAGAACCGTTGTTTTGTACCAGCTATCATTTTTATTCTGCAGAGTGTACAGAAAAAAGCCAGGCACATATACGCAAAAGATGTCCGAAACCTGAAAAAAAAACTCTTTTTATTCAATTAGTTACAATATAGAAAATAAAAAAAGGAAAGGTAAGGTGACCTAAGTATTTTTATCCTCAATCTGGGTGGCTTGAATTATTAGGAGATAAATTTAGGGAGGGGGATAAGCTTGGACTAAAATTACAGCAACGATCCGTAGCCAACGGTTTGTGAAAATCCCACATTTATGTAAGGAATTTATTGTGAGGAATAATAACATTTAGTTCTATTCGAATGATGTTGTCTGCGCCGATTAACTGTTTTAGCCTTTATAAATGCTTCTCGGTTTTTCTCCTGTCGGAGTCAATGCTTGCGTAAGAAAAATCATTCTAAAATCGCTTAAGTCTATCAGTCTTCAAATATCTTTCAGCCACTCAGCGTGCAGTCAACTGAAGCAAATCAAAAATGACCTCAGATATTACACATTTTTAAAAAATTCAGAATTGTGATTGGCATCTTTTCATCCTTTTAGATGTTGAGTGAGCAAATTTCCAACTCTCCACTGTTATTTCCTTGAGTCGAAATTCCTCAATCACTAAGAAAAATACATTTTATCTTTTTGTGTTTGTGTGCAATTTGTAAGAACAGAAATTTAGTATTTAATAATTCCTTTTACGTGCATATTTCTGACTGCAAATGAAAGTCATTCTAAGGTGTTTTTTTTTTTTTTTTTTTTTTTTTTTTTTTGTTTCTTTTTTTTCGGGATTGTTTTTTATTTATTCGTAGAATTTCAAATCTGCTGCTGCCTTACCCACTTTTCAACTATTAACTCGGAATCTGCTGCATTAGTTTCAGTAATTAAGTTTTTTTTCATTTAAATAAACAATAAAATTATTTGTCGGAAACTCTTCATACAATCACAATAAGATAAAAAGAGGAGCTAAATACAAAATGGTCTCAATGAAAACTCACACAGTACCTCATTTAAATCATTTATTATCTTTGACTGTTTTGTTATGTTTTACATTACTGTCAGAAATATGGGAAAATGTGACACCAAAAATGCGTAAAAAAAGGTTACGACATGTCTATTGAAGATATTATTTCACTCTGCTTCTGGCTAATTGACTCTCCAGATTTCATTTGAGTGATTCTCATAATAAACGAACCTCACGAAAGAAGTGAATTCACGAGGCATCGAATGTTGCGCTACATAGAAAGCAATTCATTTTACCCGAGAGGCTCATCATATTTGTTTGCTTGATTGTGCTTCAAAGACAATTATCTGATGAAGCGCATTTGCATAAGCGACTCATTTTGGAAACACAATAGGGATTTAATGGACAAAAGGGTTCATAAATATTTATTGACAGCCAGCTTCGAGCTATTTGCTTAGAAAAAGACTTATTAGTTAGACAATACTGTTTTCGGTTTATCAATCAAGGTCTATTTATAAACCCGATGTTCATCTATTTCAATGTTTATAGTTGGATATCACAGCTATTTTGTTAATTTTCATAATTATAAAGAATTTTTTTTCTTGTCTTTACAAATTAAAATTTAAATAAAGATTTTTTTAAAGTTGAATTTAAAGTATTCGCATATTTCAGAGTCGATTCGAATTTTTTCAAGTTGTCTTTTTGTAGATTTTTCCCTATTTTATTTTATGACATACATCTTGATGTTTTGGATAGCAAAATCGATGCAAAGACAAAACCTGCCAAACATGATTCGGTAGTGAGATTTATTGAACTAATTTTTTGAAATTAAAAATTAATATGAGCAATACTCTTGATGTTTTGGATAGCAAAATCGATGCAAAGACAAAACCTGCCAAACATGATTCGGTAGTGAGATTTATTGAACTAATTTTTTGAAATTAAAAATTAATATGAGCAATACGTTAAATAAAATTGAAATTTCCCTAATGTGTTCCACCAAAATATTTCAATCTAAGGCGAAGTTGGCTGCCTTTATGCTTAAAATCACAAAAGAAAATGACTTTGACACAAAAAATCTTCTCACCCCAAACGTCGATTTCGCATGCATAATATTTCTTGTAATTCTATTCCACTCTATTCAAAAATAAGTAAAAGCGCAGAAGAAGAAAAAATAACAAATAAAAATGAGATGCTGTGTAAATCATGACTCAAAAAGGGGGATTTGGGGGAAATCCATTGAGTTTCGTTCATGGAAAACACGAAAGGATTGCATTTATTTTTAGATTTTGAGCCCCAGATGTCCTCTATGAAATTTACGAGGCTGTTGTTATTGATATGTTCTCTCGGAACGTTGGTTTGGGGGTTTCCCCTCCCCGGGTGCAGAGGGATGTCTAAGGGAAGAAAGGCGCTGAAATTTTACATGGCTTCATAAGTTTCAAGGTGCGTATCTGGAATATGATGATGTATTAAAATTGCATTTCCATACAAGAAATATCCATTAAGTTGAAGCCCGAATCAGAATAATTTTAGCTTCATGAATATATATAATAAATGAAACGGATTTTTGTTACCTTTCGTGATTTTATTTTTAGAAATGACACTTTCATATAATTCTCTTAACCAAATATTTCTACATATATAATTTATGAAGAACAATTGATAAATTGGATAGAAATAAAATCATTGTTATCCAAAGAAAATAGGACATCTAGCTAAAAAATGCATTTAATAAATCTTAAATATGCGCTTTTATCAATGTACCGAGCAATAGAATTTGTTCAGATGTTTATTTAAATCTGAAAATTAATTGTTCTCAAACACACTGCTAGATGACAACGCCGATGAAGAATTAAAATCCGATTAAATTAATAATTCATTAAAAATTGACTTCGAAAATACTCAAATTGTAAATAGCAATCCAGAGCATAAAATATTTTTAAGAAATTTGAAATTGAGGCTTATGAAGAATTCAAGTTAAATGAAAAAATGTATATATCTGAAGGTGGGCAGCTTATGGAAATCTATCAAATTGAAAGAAATAGATGCTGCCAATGATAAAAAAAATCTGCTGTACTATATGCCTGAAAATAAATTGTAGTATATACAGAAGGAGAAATTAAAATTTAAGCATGAAAATTTCATAATTATCATCATAAAATCTTTACATTGCATGAAGATTTAAAGTTACAAACAAAATTTTATTGAGCTATGCCATTACGTTGATTTTGTTTCCTTTTAAAAGGTAATTACTGATTTTCGTCACGATTTTGGTAAGTAATTCCTTTAGAAGTGTTAAAGAAACAAATATATTTTAACTAAGAATAAACTTTGAAAATTAAAATATAAAAGAATATAAAACTAAACAGTTTTTCAAATGTTTTTCAAAACAATCAAATTCATCTCTAATGATTTTTTAAAAATTACAAACGTCTTTTAACTTAAAGTTAAAATATTTTTAAAATATGTTGCACTGAATTTTTAAAAACATGTTGTTATGAATTTTTTAAAATATGTTGTACTGAAACAGCTAAAAATATATTTCAAGAAATCCTAAGAATATTTCCTCCTGATTTAAATATGAAGTATTTATAAACACGCTTTAAACTCAGCATATCAAATTCATAATTAAAAAGTAATTAAATTTTTCATCCATAACATTGCCAGCTTTATTGTTTTTAAAAAAAATAAGGAGATTAAAAAATACTATTTGAGATTTTAACAAATAATTTAAACCATTTTGAAGTATAAATATTACAGTCATGAAAAAGGCTTCAATTCCTAGACAAACGTATAAATATTAATTGTGTGTGACAAACCTATAAATATTAATTGTATGTGACAAATGTATAAATATTAATTGTATGTGACAAACGTATAAATATTAATTGTATGTGACAAATGTATAAATATTAATTGTATGTGACAAATGTATAAATATTAATACTGATATATTAAAAAATGTTATGTGAAAAAGAAGCAATCATTGAATTTCTATCTTCAATTAATTTTTTGAATTACCATAAAATGTTTAAGGAATTTTAAAAAAAAATAAAGACGAATTTAGGAAATATGACGACACTTTCAAAGTATGCAGCTCATTCAGTACCTTATTCAGTATCGTTATACAGTCTGCAGGTTTTATTTCCTTTTCACTTTCCCAGCAATTCATTTTCGCTAAGGAACTTATTGCAGAATTTAAATGCTCAGTCATAAAACTGAATTGATATGAATAAATTCTAAAATCTACGCCAGTTAATGCGTCGCATATCGCAGCAAAACAAATCTATCGCAAATTCTTTATGGCTTGAAAATGCCCCATAAAGAATTTGTGTCCTTCACAAACAGATATTGGGATAAATCAAATACTGTTTTATTACCAGAGCGTGTTTTCTATTTTTGTTTGTATCCATAAAAACTTCACAGCTGGAAATAATCGTATTTTTTAGAACTTTATTATGAATATTCTTTTGCCTAAAGCTGCCTGGCGGTTTCCCCCCCCCATTGTTTTGGTGCTTCCGAAATCATCACGCATTCCTGCTTAATTTAGTTGATTACATCTTTTTTTTTCACCTTGCGTTTGCTGTTTCTAGCATTATTGTATCATAATACAATACAGCACACCGAGCAATTCCATATCAGATGCTTTACTCAATTTTAAGAGCGTAGTTAACATTAGCCATGATGTGAAGTTTAAATCGGAAAATAGGGCCGCGGTGACCAGATGATAAGGTCTCGACTTCAAAACGGCTGGGCTTCAGGTTCGAGACCCGATTCCACCGAAGAACCTTCGAGTAAGCGGGTCTGATGCACGTTAAACGTCACCGTCAGCCCTGTTTTCTGCACTTCAAAGTAGTGAGCGTCCTCCTGTGGGTAGCAACAAATTAAACAAAGGATGATCTTCGGTTCTAACAAAAAAATCGAATTTCAGTTTGCCCTACCCCTCTGTACTTGTTCACATTTCAAACAAAATACGAGTCGATTCGTTACATGTGACTATCATATTATATTTCTGAATTTGTACGAAAAAGAGAATTTTTATACCATCAAACCATTCCCCTTTAAAGGTAGAGTTTTGAACAAAATGGAAGACGACTTACAAGCATTTAAAACAAAGTTCTGTTGAAATACATCCCTTACTTCAGGACGAGAAAAAAAATTCAACTCAGCAAAATCATGAAGTCCCTTAAACAGGCCCGGTGGATCTGGTCGTAACTGCACTCGGCTTTCGGGTTGAAAAGAAAAATGAAAAGAAAAAAAGTTGAAGCCATTCAAAGTCTCCTGTTTAATGGATATCGCGAAATAAACTGCCTTCTTTCAGTTTGTTTAGTTTTAGAGACACATTCATAAAGAATTTTCTTTTCATTTCTTTCGATGCATTTGGAATGATTTGAAATTTTCGTTTCCGAATGCACAGTGCCAACAAAAATAAATTAAAAACATAAACCAAGTGAAAAGGAATACAATGAAATCAAAATTACAACCAATAGAAAAAGAATCCTACCTGAATACTTTTTCAAGGGTCACCCTCAGGCAAGGATTCAAAATAAGGGTTTTTTTTCTGTGAGGAATCGAGCAATGTCCAACAGTATTGACTCCTCTTTATCCGAAAATTCCCCGAAAATTAAGGTCAAAGAAATACACTAATTTAACAGCAAAGGCAAGAAACAAAACAATAGTTGTATATATTTTTGCTCTGTTTCGTGATATTTTAATGTTGTTTTATTTCGTAACTTTGCTGTTAAATTGGTGTATTTCTTTGACCTTAATTTTCGGGGAATTTTCGGATAAAGAGGAGTTGGAGAGACATTGCTCGATTCCTCACAGAAAAAAGCCTCTTATTTTGAATCCTTGCCTGAGGGTGACCCTTGAAAAAGTATTCAGACAGGATTTTTTTCTATTTGATGTCATTTTAATTCTATTGCATTTCTTTTTACTTGACTTATTTTGCTAATTTGTTTATATTCTTCTGTACTTTAGTAGTAGCTGCATTAGCGCTCAATAAATACAATGATGGTTTTTAAAATTTTATCCGAAATAATTTTTATTTTGGCTTTTAATTTTTAGTTTTGTTTCCTAAATTATTTTATTTTAGGTTCGTTTTGTAAATAGGTTTTATTTCATTTGGCTTTTATTTTTGTTTACTTTTTGTAGTTTAATTCCAAATTCAATTTTAGTTTCGATTCCGACGTAATTAGTTTCGTTTCCAAAATATTTATTAGTTTCGGCTTTTCGAAATAATTCAATTTTTGATGAAATTGGTTTTAATCATTTAATGTTTTTATGGCATCAACACATACACAACGCCACACAGAGTCCGTGCACCATCGCATCCCTCACACGCAACGTTTGAGGAGGCTCGCTGCCCGGACCTGACGGGAGTGATTACTCCGCGCGAGAGAATAAATAGGATCGATCGGCTCATTCACGGAGATCGATGCGCTTATTAATTTCCCTTGCATCGGCTGGGGGGGGGGGGGGGGCGAATGTCACTCGGACCCTGACTTAGAAGGGGAGGCAGGCAGCAGTTGCTTTATGCATCCAGTTTCACGGAATAACTTTGCTCTAACGGGAGAGTCGGTTAATGAAATGGCATAATTTTCTCTCCTTTTTCTAGGTGAGTGTAATAATTGCAACTGTTTTGTTCAATATTTGTCAGATCCATGCAAAAGATATTTGGATTTGAACTTTTTGATTCAGCTCTTGTCTTGTTTTTCCACTTCCGACCCATCATCTCGACAAACAACCCATAAACAGGATTCGAACTCGACCTCTCAATGTTACGTTATTTGCTATTGGCACTTTTTACCATACAAATTTGGTGAACTCGAATCGTATAAATACACGTACGTTAAAGATCTTAGAGAGAGCAGTGAAGAGATCTATAAAAGAGAGCAATGAAGAGATCTTTAAATAGAGCTGTGAAGAGAAATCAGACTATGTGGTTGACCTGCTGTACAGCCAATTTAAGATGTATTTGCTAAGTTTTTATAATGAAACATTGGGGGTTCGAATTTGTTTTAAAGGTTGTTCTCCAAAGTGTGGTAAAGTTAACTTTATTTAAAATTCAACCTATTATTATTATTATTTTGCTCCAAGAATGAGCCAATGAACTTCAATAAATCTGTTTTTTTTTTATGGATCCTGCTCTCCTCATTGTGCTTCCTCGACAATAAATTCTTGTGCCAAGCTTTGCTAATTTTTCGGATCAGTCAACCGGAATGATAGCATGTTTCGGTCTATAAGTGGAGGTAAATTTAAGATGTTTTGATAAAGTAAATTAGATTTAAGTTAAAAGTGATAAATTTATGTACGGGATTGTGTTAATTGATTGAAATATAAAGATAAAAAATTCTTTTTTTCAAAATCCATGTTTAATTATCGTTCTGTGTTGCTGTTTTCATCGGTGTTAAAAAGATGTCTTCCTATCACAGAAATGGTCCCTTGAAGTCGCTTTGGTATCGACTCCACTAAGTTTAATGTTACATGCTTTTTTTTTCATCATCATCCGACAAACTTTTATACCATTCGTAATTGTATGTTCTTCAGTCGTAAAGTCTAATTTGACCTAAGCAGATGATGATTGAAATCGTCAAATTAAACTTTTTACCGGAACGATCAAGAAGAAGAATCTTATTTCTTCAGCATAAAGGTCTTGATCCAGCGATTCTCAGCCTATGAGTAGTGCCGCCTTGGGGGCAGGAGAGAGCCCACTAGAGGTGGGGGGCGAGAACACCCAAGAGCAAATATTATTTAAAAAATTGATTAACTGGCTGGAAGGAAAGCACATATACACATTGAAAAAAAATTGCATTTCAACACATTTAATAATTTATTAAAGAAAAAAAAACGCACCAAATCAAAACATACTAAATTAAAAAATAATAATAATACTTAGAGAAAGTTTTTCGAAGAAAGGCTTAGTATTAGAAATGACCACTTTCAGTTATTTTTCTATATTTAACTATTGTTGGATTTTCTATATTTCATTATTGTTGGATTTTCTGCTGTGGCTTCTTCAAGGACAAAATATAGATTTACGAGATCTATATTTGGTCCTCAAAGAAGCCACAGCAGAAAATCCAGCTTCACAAAGGTGAGATGTTGAAAATGGTAATAGAATGCCAAATGCCCTAGTTTTTAGTGCAGGAAAATCCTCCTCTACTCCTGCCCAAATTTCAAGGAGTGATTTATTACTTAATTGTCTTTCAGTTTCACGACTTGTCGGGAAGTCTATGAATTTTTCTTCCTCGCCAAAAAGGAGTCCTTCCAGAGTCTTATGAAATGGATCCCGAACCCACTCGCAACGTGCTGTCAGTTTTCCGTCAACCAGAAAATACTTCTTAAAATTCTTTGACAGCATGGCTAAATAATTTTCAGTGGTCACACACAAAAAACAACTTTCACATGTTCTTCTTTAACCATGTAAACTTTGGTACAATCATCCCCATTTGCAAACATTGTTAAGTTTTTTTTGCTTTAAATTTCTGTTTCACAATTCCAATTTTCCACTACTAACCTTAACTTTATCACTCCAATCCAGCATACGTGTCTTGGCTCCTTGGAGTTGAAAATTCAAGTTATTTAATTTCTCGAATATGTAAACCAAGTAGCTCAATTTCATCTCAACTAAACCATCTCGAAAATTCCCGGCCTTCGGTCTGTTTTCTTCTTCTAGGGTAAAAGGGCGATTTCTTCTCTTAATTCATAAACACGTTGCAAAAATTTCCCACTTAATAACCATCTTTCCATGCAATAAAATAGTAACGCGGAAAGTACCGAACCCATGTTTTTACAAAGCGTAGAAAATATTCTCAATTTTATAGGTCACATTTTTATATAACTTGTTTGAAGAACACAGCAATATCTGAAGTCTTTGTGACGTATTTAGCTTAGTGATGCATTCAGTCCATATATAAAATATCAAGTTGCGTACCTGTGTTTTATCTATGCTTATAACTTATTGTATTGGGATCAATTTAATGCAATTTGGTATAAAAATGCAGATTAAATACACTCAACCATTAATTGAATCCAAAACCAACCCCTCCGGGTATGTTTAAGAGCTTAATAGCTTACAAATCTACTTAATTAATGCAATTGCCATGAGGTATGAGATGGCACATTTCAAAAATTTAGTTAGATTAAATAGTTTCTAATGAGGATTTTAGAATGATAATCACACTAAGGCATGTGGGTATATCTTTGCACAGTATTTTGATGAAACCGTTTCAGTGTATTTCTGACTGTTGATCAGAACATATTCTCTAGTTCTCGACGAATCTTAACGTATCCTCTTCTGGATTGGATGGCAGTCAATCGTCGTAATACTTTGAATAAATGAATCATCAAGCTCAAAATATTTAGAATCCTATTCTTGAAAATGGCTCTATTAATGTAAGGAATGCAGTCGTTGCTATTGGCGATAGCTAGATCCGAACTCGCGATCTTACGGTGGTAGCCAGGTAACATGACCACAAGACTAAAGGGACCATTCAGCCTTGAGGATGTCATCTGGTTTATGATGCTTCCACCATTACCCCTCCAGTGAGAGGAGAGCCGAACGATAGTTTGTTGCTGTTTAGTAGTGATCTTATTGGCTGTTGAATTTTTGATTCTCCTTACCCATTTTTTGGGCTGAAAATTTATCAGCTTCATTTTTTTATTGGTTGATAACTTATAGTTATTTTTGTTCATCTTTCGGGTAGACGGTGCCACAACAGTTAAATGAAGGTTTATTTATTTTCAGCATCCTAGGTCAACAATGTAGCGACTGTGACCTAAAATGTCACAATCGTTCTAGACCTTTGATTTCTGATTGTGACCTAGGATCTCTGATTCAGGTCTAGCTGTAATGATAATTTGATTTGTTGTAAATGACATCCGGGTTTCCCAATTTTTCCGGGCGTTACTGCTTTGAAGAATGAATTAATATTGAGATTCATATTTCGAGACACAACTTCGTACTTCTAATTAGTTTTTTAAATTGCTGTCTCCAGCATCTTACAGGTTACCGCAGCAACGTCAGAACGAATCTCGAGCCACCACGTAATTTACAACAAATCAATTTATTATTACAGTTAACAGCCAACCTCCCGGGGGGTATACCTCGAAATGGACGAGATGCTTCCGGAAGGTGGTTGGATCTCGCCAGCCCGGTGCGTAGAATAATAGGTGGGGGCACTGGCCCTCCCCTCGATGAGGGGACGCACTCTCTACGATGAGTTTGTACCATGGTTGGTGATGGCCTTTAGAACTCAACCACCGTTCCCGCCAATGCCGCTGTTACGGCCATCCGGTCATTTAGTTTTTCGTGGTTTTTCCATGAGCCTTCGTCATGTGTCGGAAGTTAGTTAGATGACTTACAGTTAATAGCCAAAAATGTTATTATAGTGATTTTTTTTTTCAGTTTACTTATTTTAGCGTCCCATTGTAAAGCAACACGAGGGCTATTTTGGGACGGGCCTCGTCATTTTGAACCACGGTCAGATGACATCTGAGCTGCCACCCATCTCTACACACCACACCAGCGGGAGTGCGTTTGGCCCAGACGGATTTAGCGTGCAAGAGACTCCTCTCACATGATGGTTCTTCGGAGAATCGAGTCTCGAACCTGAAACCCTCCGGTTCTGAAGCCGAGACCTTACCACCAAGCCACCGCAGCCCTATTATTATGGGGAAATAATAAAGGTGAATATTAAAAATGTAGTGTAAAAATATTATATAAACTATAAATATAGTTAAAAATATCAAAAATAGTTTATCATTGAACTTTGCAAATTTCATTTAACTCGTGCAGTCATTTCGTGGTAGGAAGACTAATCCGCAGTTGCACAGTTCATTGGGAGACGAAATGAGAAAAAATAAACTAACGTTCATTGATGCCCTATTACTCGCAACGCGTTGTTCCTCTCCGGTGGAAGAACGAGAACGGACATCCCCAACACAGATACACGCACAAAACAACCCCCACATCCATTACTTGTTGTCATTAAATTTAATTGGGTGATTTGCGCACATTCAGAACACATTTGCTCCCATCAAGAGCGTGTTTGGGAGGCGGTCGTCATTCGAGGTATGGATTAATTGGAAAGACCCTCTGCGCGTAACAAAGGGATGGGGGGGGGGAGAGAAGGAGAAAGCAAATCATTGCGCAGACACAAGGAAGTCTGAAAATCTTTGAGCCAGAAAATACTTTGTCTAACGAGAGGAGAACAAGAGCGGATCTGGAGGAAAAACAGCCCAAAGAAAGATTAAGGGGACTTTTTTTTCTTTTTTCTTTCCGAAATGCTTTTGCATCATTTCGTGAGAGAATTTAATTCTAAAGTATTTATTCCTGGCTCTGCAGTTTGTTTTTCCTTTTCTTTGCGAGTTTATCAAAGTAAATTCAAAGAAATGTTGAATGGCAAATTTCTTTTACTTCGGAGAAGGAATAGAATAAAATAAAAAGATGTCGGAATTTTATAAAAAATGTTTTAGCAATCGCGCCGAATTTAGATTCGAAAAGGAAATTTTCGAATTATTTTCGCCCTAAATTTTATCACAAGAGCAAACATAAATTTAGACTCCGATGGGTTTAGCATTATAATAAAGGTTTATAAAATTACATTACGAACATTTTCGAAACTTTGATAAATAATTAGGCCGACATAATCAACTTTTAAATAAATTACAAGCATATGAAAAGTTTAAAAATCACTATAGGGTATTAATAGCACATTTAACATTTTAAATCTTTTGAAGTTTTGATTTCGACATTATTTACCAGACTTATTTTTTTAATATTTTGGTATTTACCCGACACAATATTTTTGATTTTTTATTCATACTTTTTGACCTCTAAATCGAATACATTTTTTTATTTCAGTGCTGACAATTTATTTACTAAGGTACAAAACGAAAAATTTATATATTACGAAATTTTAAGTTAATATCCTTTTAGGAAACAATGCTTCCTTCTTAATAATCTCTAGAAATTATTAAGTTTTGTGTCTTAATCCATGATGAAAACTGAAATAAAATAGGTAAACTCAAATACGCAGGAATTGAATCTTTTTCATATACTAAAACTGATATATGTACAGAAAAATCAATAAATACCAATGTACGTGCACTTATCAATATTATCTTTAGGAAATTCAATTATTTCATAAAAAGAAGTATGCTGTTAGTTTCATGCATAATTGGAAATCTAATTTTTCATAAAATGTCTGTAACCTATCTCTAAAGTAGCGATGTCTGCCTGGAGGGGAGGGGGGGCAAACCGAAGTAAGTAAATAAAAAAATCGAGTGCCTTGAGATTTATCGAGCTCTATTATATGCATTAGGTGGAAGTTAATATGTTGAGCGTTGTTCTGATTGGTTTGATATATAAATGAAGGCGAACGTGTTAACACATTCGCTGCCGCTGTGCGTTACCAATAATATGTAATGGCACCAAACCATCCGTATTATCAGATGACACCTTCTCTACTACGGTGAAAAGACTGCAAAGAAGGGGTCATCTCATTAGATAGAGGGTCCCGGTATCGGATGAGGGTTGTGGCAGTGAACAAGTTAATCAATGCTTGCCTTAAAGCTGTGCCAGAGAAACGATAAAGACAGAGGCATTTTGAACCGGGAGATGCCAGGCATCGGATTTCTTTTCTCAAACTACAGGACATTCGTTCTGCGACTGATTTGATCATCAAAAGACCTAAAAAACGGATGAATTTGGCCTGCGAATCATTCTGTCCCCAAAATCCTGACTTTGCAGCAAGTCACTAGGCCCTGCTCAATGTCGGAAGAAAAAAGGAGGAGTTGTCTTCTCCTAGCAAGACAAAATGTAAAAATAGAAATGCCAAAAATATTTTTAAAAAAAATCTAGACGCCTTACTACAGAGCCGCAATAGTTAAGGGACTCGATAAAAATATCAATAAGTTTACAAAAATTTTGGAATGAACATTAACCAAACTGTTTCAAATCTTCAAACGCGTGAATTGCTTAAATCACCAGTTATCATTGTAGTCCGCTTTGAAAACAGTACTTGAGAGAAAGTGTTCGCCATTAATGAGAGGAGACTTCCGGTGAACCGTAAAAAAATGGGTTTACAGCCTTTTCATGCTCGCGAACCACAGCGTGAGACGTACACCGCTCTCGCTCTTTTACGATCCGATTGCAGCGGCACGAAATGACTGTTGCTGCTACGCAAATGGCCTTCTTTACGTAATCAGTGTGCTTCCACAAAAATAGCTGCAACCGTGATGAATCAAACAGAACAATTATATTCTTTTCATTCATTTTTGTCTTTTGGAGGCTATTTAAAGCTGATCGGTATACGCGCTGCAGCGTCGTTGAAAGTGCAGAAAACTTATACCGTAACTAGCTGGTGCCCGTCGCGTTGCTGCCACAGAAGAAATAATCTTAGAAATATAATTTGGAATTTGAAATAGTTATTTGGTTTGATTCAGAGAGATATTCATTTTCTTGTCGACAGTGAATACATAATCATTGAAATGGAAGGATATATAAAGGAGAAGCATAAAGAATATTTATTCTATTTTTATTATTCTGTTCTACAAACAAATATTCATTTTAATATATCAGATTTACGTATTCTTTTAGGATTCTGAAGCTTGGTGTTCTTTCAGAATGGTAATGAAAGGAACTATTTTTTGCATCTCGTGGTTCATTTAATATTTATTCACAATTCTGAAATTTAATATTAGAATATGTGATTAAAACAGTTTCTTTTAAAACATAGAAAATGTTTTTAAATCATGAAATCTAAATCTTTAATACAGTCGAAAAGATAGTTTTTTGAAAACTAAAATGGTGCAAATTTATTTGTAATCTAAAATTTACAGAAAAAAAGGTAAAATTCTATTTAATTTTTAATTAAAATTTCAAACTCATAGGATTGGTTCCCCTAACACTTTCTCGGATATTCTCCAATAAAGCGGTTACCTCAGAGAAAGACTTTCATTGCATTTACGTACAATAGCTCCGAAATATTAAAGTCTAGCTTGAATTTAGCATCTTTACTGAATCTGTTGTGTCTTGAGTTGTTTGGCGGTTAATCCATGGTTAATGGATGCGGTTAATAGATTAGAAAATATTTTTTATACTTTAGATGATTGAATGGTGCCTATATTCAGCCCATAACTTTCAAGTAATAAGTAGACAAAGTTTTATCGCAAGCGGATAAGAAACATACATACAAACATTCATTTTTATGTATATAGATTTCGGGACACTAAATGAAGCGATACAGATGCTTAGGTGAGAAACACATACACCAGTGCGATGAATAATTCCCAGCTATTCTACCGTCTAAAAATTATTTCCTGTGATCTCGAACTTCGGCTATACTGTAACTTTAATTTCTAATGGCGCCGACTTTTATTTGCTCACAGAACAAAAACAAATTCAAAAAAACTGTTAGCAATCTCCTTTCTGAAACTATACAAGTTCAAAATCTTTCTGGAGGTCTCTTTTTTTTCTCTACTTGCAAACTTTTAGCCAGTTATCAGTGCTCTCTTCTTCAGAGCTTTTAAAATGTAATCTTGATAACAAATAATAAATGGATTATTTTGTTAAATCATGATGAATGAAAATCGTTAAAGTAGTCCACGTCTACTTCTTCAAAGAATTTTTTAAACATATACTCGGTGCAAAAAAGATATTGAAACCACTTTGAGAGCCATACAAAATAAAGCTAATGTTTGAGAGAAAATCGCGATTCTACTCTAGACGCTTTGCAGCGACCCCAAAGAGATGCGATGATTGTCTACAACTTGTTGATCTCCTAACCTTTGACACTTTGGCACTAATCACTAGAAAAACTAGCCGAGTTCGGACAGAATTGGCTAGTGGACTAAGTTAAAGATTTTTTTTTCTCTTTGTTTCCTCTTTCAGTCCTTTAACCTCCTTTAACCACTAGACATACGAATTTACTTAAATTCCTAATTAACCCTGCACCGGTCGGGCTCTATAAAGTCACGTAACAGGTCGCACGGATTACAATTGTAGTCCATTTTCAAATCAAAATAAAACTCCAAAATAATTAATCAACATTCTTTAATCAACCTTAAACATAACAAGGCACTTCTTCTTAATTATTTTTTAAACATCAATCTCATTTAAAGTTACTATTGTAATCTGCGCGACCTGTGCAGGGTTATGGCGAATTGAATAGATTCTTCATTGGTATATTTACTATTAATTTGATTCCTGTAATACGTTTCAAGTGACTTTTTTTTCATTTAAAATTATTTCATACTTTTCCCTTAATTGCAGATTATAAATTCAATCATTCGAGGCATGTCTGAGACACGTCCTCGTATGCGAAGTGGTTCATTTCTGAAAAGGGACTTCCGATTCAAATTACTATGTTTTAACAATCAATAGTTACGTTCTTGCCACTTATCCTTCTCTTGAGCCAAACGAAAGAAGAAAGACCCTAGAATCAAAGAATTTCCTACCCCCGCCCGCACACACACATTTCGTGGAAGCCCAAACACGCGCATGTAATCCAATCGTTTTCACCTACAGTTTTAAATAGATATATGCTAATATATGCTTTAATTTACTAAACATATCTCCGGCTTTTAAAATAAGATTAAAAAAAGAAATGAATAACTGATTTCATTGAGAATGAAGTCTCTCGTTAGGATAAAGAGCGCAGTGCATTGGCCCGCGTCTTTCGAAAATGACAGCGCACTGAAATTCCAATGCACGATGCGATGACTGCCGAAATCGGGACATAGAATTCCGTTAACACGTTTCCTCTTTCAAATATTCGCCATCTTTGGAAGAGAATGGAGTTATTCAGATTCGATAGGGTCTCGGCCTCGATGCTGGCATATGGATAGAACTGGATCAAAACAAGTCATTTCTAACAATTAAGGTATGGTAGCTGGCAATACATAGTTATATAATTCTGTATCTTTTGAGAGGAATCTGGCTTTTTTCACAAATCGCCTTGATTGTATTAAGACACAATGCAAATCATTTTAAATATCAGGCGGCGTCCTGGCTTACGGATAGCGCGTCTTCCCCGTGATCTGCACGTCCCGGGTTCGAGTCTTGGTTCGGGCATGGTTGCTCTTCCCTTGTATTCTATTGGTGAGATGCGTGAATGAGCCCCCCTGTAAAAAGGGGTTGTGCAAGCGAATGTGTGTGTTTCCTTTTTATTTGAGCTAGAAGTTAGAATTCTGCCTTCGGGTGATCAGGGGTCTTTATCCTCAGAAGCCATTGCAACCCCTTAACACGGACGCGACAACAACTGTATTAAAATGATCAAATTCACAAAAATACGCGAAGGACCCTTTTTCCTTTTTATAACTGAATGCTTCATCCCGTTCAGCTGCTTCAGAGAAGCGGGCCCGATATGCTGCTCCGCGCAAAGACACTACAATCCTGCAACCCGCTGGCATCTTCCAGAAAGTTCCTCCGAATTTAGAATTCTAAACCAATTCCTCCCTCATGCACGAAAAGGCAGTCATCCGGGGCCTTTGACTTTTTATTCCCTAAAAGCTTTCCACTCTCCTCCAACAAAGGGCGGCAAAAAATGTTGCATCAGCCGCGATAAAATCTTTTCGGAGAGCAGTAACAAAACGAGGGATCTCCAGGGGAGGCATCCTTCATTCGGAACTGCCCGCAGGTCCCGACTTCATCATTCCGTGTCGTCGCGAAGGTCTTTATGGACGCTGACCTTTGTGGAGAGTCCTTCACCGATAAATGCCTCGGAAAATCGGCTCTTCTCAGAAGGGAGTTATTTATCGGAATTTTTGTCCTCTACTGCGCTTTTGTACGCAGATTAGGGTACCGATAATAACGGATACTTAATATTTTGATATCGGAGGAAAAAAAAAGGAATTATATATGCACAAATTTATCAGTCCTTAAAGGAAATAATTAAAAAAATTTATAAATTAAATTAAATTCTTGATTTATTTAATTAAATTACAGAGCATTACTGAAATTTTGAATCAGAATTGAATTATATCAACGTATTTTGTTGATAGTTTTACAAAAAATGCAACCAATAAACTTATAGACAGCAATAAAGAGTGTCCTTTTCCGACTGTTCTCAAAGGTTGAAAGAAATATATCTTAAATTTTATGAAATGTTTCACATTTCTATATTTCACGTCTAAAATTTCCAAATTTCCATTACAGAAGATTAAACTAAGGTAAATAACCTTTTTTTGAACAAAATCAAATTATATTAACAGAAAAATAATATTGTACTTCGAAACACAAATAAAGCTAAAGTCTAATGAGCAAACATATTCGGGAAAATGTGCATGGCCAAATATTATAGTTATAAAATATATTAAAAATTCATTTTTTATTAACATTAGAAAACTGAAAAAAACACTTAATCAAGCTGTAATGAAGTTTTATACTGAATATTTCGAATGATTTGCCAGAATAAGCTTTAAGTAGCTCATATTTTCGAATATGCATGCATTGATTGGATGTAATGAATATTAAAAAGCTTGGCCAAGTTATTTTCTATGGAATGGAATAATAAAAATGAAAACTCAAATTTCAATTGTTCTATGTACGATAAAAATTAAATTGTTCCAAAATACAATGCGAGCTTCATGAAGTCACTTTGAAATAAAATAAAGTCTCAAAAACACACCCTTTTTTCCCTACGAATTTATAAGAGGATGCATAAAGGAAATTTCTTACTACTCACTTTCGCATTTTTCAAAATGGAGAGTAATAATAAAGTATCTTCTCAAAATATTCCAATTATTACACTAATGCATTGTTTTTAGGACTATATTCACTAAATATCATTTCCTATGAGAGAGGTTTTGGTCCAGAAATGTCTGAAAAATGCGATTAGTCTAAAAAAAACTGTTCAAAAATGATTCCGATTGTTACAAATTTTTGCTCTTAGATTTTAACAACGATATACATTAAATTATTTGCTGTGTTATTTAAGAGGATTTTTTAATTATGTCTCTATGCAATGTCTTACGAATCCAAAAGTAGAGTTTAATTAAAATTATTAAAATTGATTGCATCTGAATGTATGTTTGAAAAAATAACAAATTAAATTACCATAATTCAGAGGAACTAATACAAAGGTAGGAATTTGGGTCACTTATCGGAAGAAATCAAGGCACTGCCCCTTTCTGCTCACAAAGCCGATTGCTTGAAAGCATCACACGGCGAAAAATCGTCAGCATTTTCTTCAGCAAACGACCACGAAAGTGTTGTCACTTGAGTGACATCACTAACGAAGTTTCATATCATTGGTTGAAGTTCGTGTGCACGTTTCCGTCTCGATCGTCAGCATTTTCAAGCTGGTTAAAAAAAAGCTGGAAATGACGAAACACTTGCTTGACCGGTTGCTTGTGGGTAGAAACGCAAAACCGTTGACGATATTTTGCCGTGTGATAAGGCCTTTATAATGCTACCAGTTTTAGGTGCCAGTGCATGCTCGGCCGCTTTCGCTTTCATCAGCCGCTTGCCCCTGTTGCCTTGGGTTTGGTTTAGTTTAATTATATTAACGTCCCGTTTTTGAAGCAACACTAGCGCTATTTGGGGCCATTATGAACCACGGTCAGATGACGACACCTGACTTGGCACCCCCCTCTGTTGCTTCAAGACGGGACGTTGATTCAACTAATTCAGACTTTTCTCTTTTTTTCTTATCTGAACGCGGTTCAAAATGATGAGATCCGTTCCATGTATGCTTTAAAATGGGATGTTAATATAACTAAAATTTAAAAAAAAATCCGAAGTGAACGATTACCCTTATGAGCTACTCCTATGCGGTTTTGCATAGCAAAATGCACATAGGGTATTTACTCTTATTTATCTTTCTGGATAAAATGTTTCGATTATTTTTATTTATTACACAAAGTTATTTTAAAAACTCAAAGACTAATATGCAAGAAAGGAAAGTGTAAATTATCACATGATTCCCTTCATGAACAGATGTTTCAATGGACGAGTCTTTCAAACTGAAGGCAGACTTTTAGCGCAGATCCGAAGCCTTTTCTGCGAGAAATGGAGCGGGGGTCGTTATGAAGTGGAAGGGTGTAATGGGAAGCGACACGCCGACGTTAATGGTCCATCGGCTGCAGGGGAGGAAGGCGGGTGATCGGTCGGGATTCATTTTCATCCGCGGTGTCACCAAACACGGCCCTCCGAGTTATTCCGATGGGGAGTGATTGGCCCGGGGTCGCCTCTCTCCAAGAATGCGATGATTGGAGGAGACGGAGGGGATGTCGACACGAGAGGTTGCAGGTGGGGATGTTGCTGTGTGCCATTCCATTGGAAGGTCTTATACGATACTAGCTGATGCTCAACGCGTAGCTGCCTCCGAAAGAAATAATATTGAGTGCAATCCATCAATCATTTGGCAATGTTTTATCGAAGCAGGAGGAACGGTAGGACTGGATATAAAATACGTCATTTTTATATATTAGACTTGTGTATTCTTCGAGAATGGTGAAATTCGGAGTTTTTTCAAAATGGTGAGAAAAGAAACCATTTATTGTATCTCGTGATTCGTTCAGAATTCGCAGACTTAATTTGAGAAATTATCATTAAAATGTTTTCCTTTAAAATGGATTCAACACAGAAAATATACTTATTCCATAAAATCTCAATACAGTTGAAAAGATGATTTTTGAAAAGACATTATTTGTACTACAATATTATTGGTGGTTATTGCGAAAAATGCTGAAATTTAATTAAAATTTAAAACTCCCAAGGTTGATCTTCCCAACATTTTCTCACATAATAAAGCTGTTACCTCTAAGAATGACTTGCATGACATTTGCGTGCTATAACTACACAATATGAACCTTTCACTTGGATTTCGCCTTTCTACAAAATCTTTTGTCTCCACGGCGAGCTATTTGGGGATGAATCCTTGGTAAATAATAGAGGTTCAGATTCAAAGTTTTTTTTTTTTTTTTTTAATTTTAGATACTCGCTATAACCATTTCGTAGCTGTAAGCAATAGGCTGACCAAATTTCCTTTTTATTTATATAGATAAGATTTTTCTTTTTTTTAGCAGAGTATTTCTTGTTTGTATGTGTCTGTTTCCATAACCTTACTTTAAAGCAGGTAGTTCTGCAGGATAGGCGAATGCAGCGAGCAATGTGTCCATTACACTGAATAATCTATTTATGAAGGAAAAAAAAAATGTCACTTAGAGGTTTAGAACATTGACTCGATTCCAGAAAGTCACATAAATGTGATTTTATAATTAGAATGATAGATCACATTGAAGATTACAGCAGATTATCATATGACTGTAATTTTTTTGTCAATGGTATTTGGTATGCGGTATTCAAATCACATTTGCAGATTTCTCTGAAAATGTGTAAGTCTTCTGTTTATGGAAAGTTTAGCTATCCGTTTGCTCGACAGCAAGTGAATCACAAACCTACAAAAATGCTAAGCAACATTCGGTGCACAGATTTATCATTTAAACTGTAGGTCCGAGTCAAATGCCCAACTGTATCCCCCAAATGGTTTACCTCTGTCGGTCACTGCACTTGCGCGCAGGTAAACGGAACAGTGGAGATGAACGAATTTAAGCACGTCAGTTTGTATTTCGTGTCGAATCTTGGTTTCAGCAGGGTCTGCGTATCGAGACATTTTTTTCTAATAACTATTAGTTTAGTTACATTAATGCCCGTTGTAAAGCAGCACTAGAGCTATTTTGGGACGGACTTCGTCATTTTGAACCTAGGTCAGATGACGAAGAAGATACCTAAGTTGGCAACCCCCTCTCCACTCCACACCAGCGGGAGGACGTTTGGCCTGACGGATTTAACGTGCAAAAGACCCCCTCACACGACGGTTTATTTCGTTGGAATCGAGTCTCGAATCTGAAACCCTCCGCTTCCGAAGTCATGATCTTATCTCCGGAACTATTTAGGAAGTGCGCTCTTTCTTCCGCAGATGAAGTGGACGTCTGTGACTGCCAATTTATAAATTAATGTTCGCACTTAAACAAGCGCCAATAAGTTTTCTATATAGGTCACTGGGACACATTTCACCGCATATTTTTTCGAAATACAATTGTAGTTTAGAAGAAAAGGAACGCATATCTCTTTGAATGAATTTTTGGCTCAGTGTTGCTTACAAATTTGATTTCCTATAATAGGCATTTTAATACTTTAACATGGATTCATTTTATTCTTTGTTTATTTGAGGTTCATTATTTTAACATGAATTCTGAAATTGGAATAATCTATATTAATATTATGCAAGTGAAAATTTGGATGGAAGTTTGTTATTCAATTATGCACAGAACTGAATGAAATTTAACACAAGCGATAAATTAGAGTCAGGAATAGAACATAGGCTGCAATTTATTTTAGTTAATTGAGTGGCTCATTTTTTACCAACTAAAAATTAACTTTCATTCCAAAAAGGAGAGGAAAATTGCCACTAAGGATGAGTAAGGCTCCAGTTTTTTTCCCTAACTGTAATCAGGTTAGGCTTAGCGTGATTTCTACCGATTATTTCAAACGATTCTGTTTACTCTCTTAGTCTTTGATGTATTTAAAATCAAATGCTGTTTATGAATCGATCTTTCGAATTCATTCTGAAGCACTTTTAAATCAAAAGAAAACAGAATAAAAGAAATAAAAAATTTTTAATCCGCATTGCGTTACGCCAACTGGTGTTGAAAGTTCAAACGTGATTGTTGATAACTGTGTTTACATTTGAATTAAAAGCATAAAAATTCTGTTTGTAATAGTATTGTAGCTATCTCTATCAATAAATAAAATAGATCTGACTGATTTTAAAGAAATACAGACTTGATTTGCTGTTTTGTTTTATTTCAGGAGCATACTGTAAATAAATTGTTTTTAGGTTAGTTGAGTGCTTTAAAATGGGTGAAGTTGTATTTTTATGCTATATATTCTTCGTATGTGCTTATAGATCTAAGCATATTGTTTTTAGGACAGTTTCAATCTTTTTGATTTGTTATTACTCGATATTTTTTCGAAGTGCCCGGAAAACGCAAATCTAATCTTTCTGGAAGGAGTCATTAATCTCGTGCTACGAGAGTAACAAGAAGTAGAGTCGAATCCTCAAGCAGAATTCCGAAGAATGAAGGAAGGCTACATCCAGATCAGCCGAAACGCCACAAACGGTATGGGAATAACGAAATGGATCCAACCGTCTTTTGCATACGCATCAAAATTTCCACGCGTGCAATGTCGCGGGTAAAAGTTAGTGCTTTCTAATTATGTATTAAAAATAAATGTTTTCTGGATATTAAGTGCCGAATATAACAGTCAAATCAAGAGCAATATTCAGAATCGTAGGCTGTGTTATGGAATATCTGGTAACATCTCCAGGAAGAATTTATTCAAGGCAATTATGACTCAGTGTTTTCCTTATTCAGTAAACTAATTTGATTAAAGTATAAAACTCAGAAAATAAATTTGTCATCAGATCATTTTTTGAAGCTGAATCGACTTAATATTTTTAATATTTAAATACAATTCATTTATTCATAAATAATGATTATAAATAAGAATATTTATGTAAAAAAACAAGTTTCTATTCCTACATTAATTTTTCTAAAGTATTTAGTTTAAAAGAACTTCAGTAGATAAAGTAATAAATGTTAAAAGTTTCAGAAGTGGTTGAAAATATTTCAGATTAGTGGAAAGTTGAATCGCATTCACAATATCTATTACTCTTTAAGGATTTTTTTTAAGAATATGTGAGGGATATTTGCTGCGTTGTTATTTATCTGCCTTCACATTTTTAATCTTCATGTTATTAAGTATTGTTCAAAGAGCTAAAGAAATATTCGTCTTGGCATCCATTTTTAAAATAAAAGCTACAAGTATAAATTTTAGTAATCAATTTTTTTTAAAAAAAATTACTTCATTTTTTAACTTTTTTTGTTTGACCCTTAATAAATTCCTTCATTTATAATTCTAATTGTTGAGAATTCTTTCAGTAAAGGAAAATTCGAAGATATCGATGTATTATACCTCGTGTATAGGACTATAAAACATCTTAAGAAAACCATGGCGTAAAATTGACTGACAAATCTTGTGCCTAAAATTTGATTAATAATAAGTCAAATTAATAATTTATTAATGCTGGATATTTTATTCAAAATGATTTAAAAAAAATTAGGATATAAAAAACAGTCTGTGAAGACTATTTACGCTTTAGAGAAATGTTCACTTATTTTAGTATATCAAGTATCTGCTTGAACTTCGGAGAAATAAAATTCCTCGACAACATCAAAAGAGATGGCATCCTCTGCAGAAAATATATCTGGCAACACCTTGTAAAAACATTATGCAAATACGAACATATGACGTTTTCCATTACAGGAAATGTTAGATATTTGTCAGATCCATGCAGAAGATATTTGGATCTGAACCATTTGATTCAGTCCTTGTGTAGTTTTTCCACTTCCAACCCATCATCTCAAGAAACAGGATTCGAACCAACCTCTTGAAAAGGTTATTTGTTTTTGGCAGTGTTTACTATGCGAATTTGGTGAGCTCGAATCGTATAAATACGTGTAGGTTGAAGATCTTTAAGAGAACAGTGACGAGATATCAGACTATGTGGTTGATCTAAGAGCAAGAAATTCATATCTTTTGCAGCTCAAACTGTTTAACTGCTATGAAGAAATATAATAATATTTTCTATTTCGAAGTATTCGAAAATTTATAACTAGGACATTATTTGCTTGGTTTCCTATTCAACTGAAAAGTGTGTTTATTTGCACAAATAATGTGAAATCCCTTTCCCGCAGGCACAATTCTCCTCCAGCTGATCTCCCTCACTTTCAAAAAGAAAAAAAAAAAAAAGTTGAAAAAGCGAGTCTATTTATAACGTTATAAAAAAATAGTATCTCGCTTTCTTCTACGGGCGCAAAAGCGCTCGAAAATGTTTTTAATTGGTGGATCCTTACGCGATAATAGATGCGATAGAATTTCGAGATTTTTTTCTTCGCTCACAAACACGCAGAAAGTATAAATATACTTGAAAAATGAGTTTTTTATTGTTATATATATAGAAAGTGTTTTGCTGTTTCTTCGTTTTTTTTTTTTTTTTTTCCTCCAACAGGAAGTTTTTCCTGGAAAATTCATTGCTAAGACAATTTTCTCCGAAAAGTTAAAAATCATTTTTCACAAAATTGCATTAAAAATTTCATTTTTAAATTTTTAATATGAATTCATTCGACAAAGAAATTTTCTCGTTTTTTAGCTGGAAAAGTTATCAAAATTATAGCAAATATATAACATAATTTGATTCTAATTAATAAATTTAGGACTTTTCTTTCTTTAAAGGATTCATATTTCTAGCATTTTGAATTCTCATAATACTCAAAAATAGAGCATTGAATATGCAATACGGCGAAACTAGAGAATTGTAATGAAGTTATTTAAAGTTCAGCATGCTCTTTTGTTTACCATGCGCTTGTTTACATTTAGTTAACCTTCCAGAGGGCACGGCAGTCATACCAACATGAAAGGTCGCGCGTATTTCTCACATATGCTATGGTAAAGTGTAAATTTTCAAAAGCGTAACTATTAAAATTATATTGTAAATAGCTTAGGATTAATAACTACTATCACTTTAAACCTTTTTTTAGTCAAAAAGAAGCGGAAACAATATAAACATAGATTGCAATAACAATATAAAATGACCACAGATTAACTGAATTGATTTACAAATAATATAAATGAAATTGTCCATATTTTGACAGAACAATTTGTATATAAAATATAGAAGTGCAAAAATACAGAATTTATGTATAAAAGGAAAAAGTAATTGAAAGTTATATATAAAAAGGAAGAAAATCCTTTCATTGTTATTTCATTGCAGCGTAGTAATTTGAGCAAATGTGTTTAGTGGGCTCCAAACATGAATTTCTGTCAAGTCTCACAACCGAACCTCGTGATTCTAGTCCACTTTTCTTTTTGGAAATGTTTTTTCCCTGGCGTCGCATCTTCCACTCCTTCAATGCCTAGTTCGGCTTTTCTCTTTAGCACCTTCAATTTTAGCTTATTTTTTAGAGACGTGGCTGCTTTTTTGCAACATTTTCCTTCGTAAGTACATTTGCCAGCTGTCGCCAGTCTAAAACAATACGGATTTATTTGTAAAATCATACAAAATCAGATGCGGCAAAAACTTACATGAACGATAGCGCGTATCTCTAAAATACAAATATCTGTTCAGCAGGCACCTATTAACGCCACAAACTGACGACGACAACTGAAAGTAGGTCAAAGGGAGGGGGATAAATAGTCAAGGGCCGGCCTTCCTAGAGCCACCAGATCTAAAGTTATAAAACGAAATTCATCTCTAGTGTATCTCTCACATACGCGCGCCCGCTGGAAGGTTAAATGAGAGCACTTTTTTGGTTTGATGGTCATAATCACGCACCATTGAGATGCACGAATGCTTGCATCATTTGGAATTTCTTTTCCCATAGTTTCATACTGTACAAAGGCAGGACGTTTGTCCTTGATAAAGCCTTTCTCACTTCCTGCCTCATTTCTGCCTCTGACAGTGACTCCCGCCTGTAAACAGAAATGGCCACATCTCTCATTTTCACGGTGATTGCACTCTTCGAACGCCATCTCGGGTTTCTTTGAAAGGAAAGAATAATTGGCCCGGACAATCTCATTCTTGTTTATAAATTTGTTTAATTTGCTCTTCCTAGCTATCTAGGGGAGACATTCTAAAGATGAAAATGAAAAACATTGTAGACGATTTGGAAGGTACAGACATTTTAAGCAATTCCTTTAGTTCTATTTAAAGTCTAAAGAAAGCACTAATAGTATCCTTAAAGGTTTCTTGACGAATGTCATGTTCTCTGATTAATAATGTCTAATGAGATATGGAATCGATTCTATTTCGAAGAGAACACGTTGTTCAAATATATAGTAATGATATATGATGAAAACCTCCTAATTATGTTTCTCATCTTGGGTTATCTCATACAAATCTTAGAAATTTAGGTTTCTACATACAAGCTGAATTTCAGTAGAAACACTTTTCTCAAGTCTTTTTCTGAATAAAAATAGAACTTTATGTTATGTTTAGCTGTAAATATTGAGAGAAAATGAAATTATAGGGTTTAGATGGATTATAAAATTTACCTTATTAAGAATACATTAAACCATGGAATATATCAACAATCAAAATAACTTATTTTCGTTCCAATTTTCAGATTTTCATAATGTGTTTTATAAATGAATCTAAGTATAATAATGGCGTTAGATATAGCTTTTTTTTATTAAACAAGCAAGAAATGGAAGCATGAAATATTTAGATTTGGCTACTACTACTGTCTTCATTGCGAAACCAGTTACAGAGTTAAGGTGGCAAGTGTGAATACATTAAAATTAAAAAGATAAAAGACGCCAACATTATTTACGATTCGAAGTCACGTTCTAGGTCCTTTGGTTTATTTAAAAAAAAGAAGAAAAAACAAAAAAAGGTAGAACTATATAACATTCAATATAAATTTATCATT